>JALGQZ010000013.1:39238969-39463969 GCA_023105745.1 Austropuccinia psidii
AACTTTGGCATATTTAAGTTAGCCTCATTTATTTTATCCATTTTTTCAGTAATAAGCCTCATTTCACTTTGAATGTCATCTTTCAGATTAATTCTTGCTTAATTACTTTTCTCCACATGGTCTAGAAGTAATTTTTGGTGTTATGAAGTCTTTTCTTCCACATTTTCTACAGAAATACTTAATTTGTTTAATTTTTCTGTAAGATTGAAAATACTCACGTCATAATTGTTTGTGAAAATTTTTTCTTTGATATATCTCATGTATTTATACAATTCCTGTTGTCCTTGTATTAATTTTTGAGTATTATAAATCAAAACCTTTGGTTTATTATTTTCAACAATAAATTTAATGTTATCAATTTCTTCTTTATTTTGTACAAAAACCTTTGTTAAAGATGATAAATTATTATTTATTTCTTGTAAGGATAATAAACTGTTTTTAATTTCTTTAAGAGGTAGAATACTATTTTTAATTTCTGCTAAAGTATTTACATCATCTTGAGAAAAAGGTATTTTTTTGGGAAATGCAGTTGTCTCATTCTTTGTTCCTCCTTGTCCTTGAATTACATCAAGGTTCTGGCCATGTTGAAGACATTTTCCATGGCATCTTTTTGGATTTTTGGAATCCTGTAGCTTGGGGAATATGGTTTTCTCCAGTTCTTTTTCTTGTTCTTCTCCCCTTCTTGGTGAAGTAGGCTGGCTTGGGGCTTGCTGGAAGAAGCTACTGGGGCTTCTTCCTTGGTTGCCTCCCTCTTTTTGGCATGGAACTCCTTGATTTTTTTGATTTGTGGCTTGGATGATAGTGGATTCCATCCATTGAAGTATCTCGCTATTTCCTCCTCTTTGAAAAACTTTTTGCAGATGTGCCAGGAGTTCATCACTCCTTGGTGTATTTGTGGAAACATTTCCCAATCCTTGTCCTTGCAGACCATGTAGTACTACTTGTATTGGCTCATGTAAATGTCTATTTGAGCCCTCTTAATGTGATTTATATCTGTTTGAGTCACTCATACTTAGTTCTAACTCTGGTTCAGATATTATGGGCATTTCTGGGACTTGCCTTTGGGATAAGGCACTCCCTTGTGTGGATTCTGTTCCACTGGGGATTTTGCCCTTGCTTTTCCCTTTTGAGGGATCAATTCTACCTCCGAGTCCAGCCCTATCTGATTTGATGGGGTATTGGGAACCTCTTCTGGTAGTCATAATTTAAGAAATGAAAAACAAAAATATTTCTGGATAAAAATTTCTTTCTTTGGCAATTTATAAAGCAGGGTCTCACCTTCAGAGTCCTGAATAGTGGGTCCTGCAAAGTCTAATTTCTTAGCTTTCTTTTTCTTAATGACAATTGGTTTTGGGGAGCTTGGGCAAGCTGCTTCCATCAATCTTTCAACAGTGGTCTGGTTGTCCTCTGCTGGGTTGTCTGAAAATACTAAAGAGAAAACAAATATAAGTATTATTATAACAAGTGTTATTTTGGTAAGATATGGAAAACTTCCATATAGAAATTTCTTTTATATCTCAGAATAAATGAAATGAATAAAGAAATGAAAAAAAATGAATAAAAATCACTTTTTTATTGGTTTTTAATATTTTTTATATTTTATTTTTGAAGAATAAAATAAAATGAACGTGATTCTTTGATGAAATTGATTTATAATTTAAAATTCTTTTTAATTTATAAATATCTTTTTTAATCACTAGAGTCACTCAAATAAAGTCCTTGTAAGTCTAAGGATGTGAAAAACCACGTGTAAGACAGTACAATTACTTTCCAAATGCCTCCACAGCTTTCAAAATCAATAAATATAAAATTATTCTATAATTTTATGATTTTAATTATAATTTATTATTGGATAAACCCAATGAGAATGTTTTCCAAAGTCTTTTGAAGTAAATATCACAGCCAGTCCCCCAAATGTAAGGTTTGACTATGAAATAATACGTAAAAATTACTAATATTTTACTTTTTGTACTACAAAAGTCCTTATAAATGAAATAAACAAAATAAAAAAATTAGAATAATGAAAGATTTATTATAACTATGGCATAAAAATAATTATATTATCAAATAAATATAATAATATAATAAATGAATATATTAATATTTCATAATTAAAATATTTGAAAGAACTTTATTAGTGTTACCAACAAATAATAAAGGCATAAAAAACAATCAATAAAAATAATATTACTAATATTGAAGTTATATATTAATATAAATAATATTTATATTAATTAAAGAATTCTTAATAGTAATAATAGAGAGAAATAATTATAGTAAGAGAAAACAACCTACTTTGAACACTTAATAGAATAATTTTGAAAGATTTTACACCAAATAATGTAAATAAAACTTATTTAAATGGCATTTACAAATAAAAATAAAAGAATTTAAAAATATTACAGACTTTATGTGGAAATAAGATTTTTAAGAGATTTTTAACAAAACAACTGAACAATTGAAGTAATCAAGTCAATATTTATGATTATAATAAAGATTACCTCCAGTATTTGGTAATATAAAAGATTTATATATAAATAATAAGGATTTTACCTTTGATATAATTGTTTTATTGTTTTTTTGCATCTGGGGGGGAATAGAGTAAAGAAAGCTCTATTTATAGTAAATTCCTCCCTTATAGAGTCCAGTAGGCTTCTAGTAGATGTGCACTGATGATATGCACTTGAAGGTATCAGAATCTTAAGGTTTAGTGATGTTTATGTCATGGTCAGACCATCTTATCTCATTAGTACACCATTATTCAGAGTTATCACTATAACTCTAAGTTTTATGACATCATAGGCTTGGAAGAAGACTAAACTTCATTAATTGTATTAGTATTAATCATAATATAATAGTATTCACCAGCTTCATTACTTATATAACTGTTAAGCTTAAAATAAGATTACAGTGAGTGATCATAAATGATAAATTCTAAGCTTAAGCTTTGATCATTAATAAACTTTAGGTTATACACATTACAGCTATTGAGAGAGTGAATTCTAATAGCCTAGCATGTCCCCATGGAGCTGTCAAGAGAATTTAATCATATCATTCAAAATCTATTTTTGATGATTTTTCTTTTATCTCATCTTTTCTGTTGAAATTCAATATTTGAAACTTTAAACCTAGATTTCAGGGGGTTTTACCTTGGATATTATGATAAAAAATACATAATGCTTCACGTATGAACTAGTAGATTCTGAATATCCACTTCTTTTCAAGTTTGAACCACTTTCACAACAAAGTGGTCAACAGCTCTAGTAATTTTGTTCAATAAACCCTTACAGCATATAACCTTGTTTATAACTTGTCAAATAAAGTTCATATCTGTGTTCTTAAAGTAATTAAGTGGTGACCTTTATCTTTGGCTTAACTATATATCATGTATATTTCAAGAGATACTAGCTAAAAACCATGAATGTATGCACTGACCAAAAAAGTGCATATATTGAGCTTAATTCCTTGAGTATTGACTTTAGAGCATTGAAATAAAATTGTTTTAGGTGTAGATTTTCATTGGGAATCAATTGGTGCAATTTATTTTACATGTTTCTTCATTGAAATTTGAGTTAAATAAGACATTATATCATTTTTAGGGTATTCTCACTTATTATTCAGTAATTATTGACTTTCAAGATATTCCATAAAGATGATATATGTGTATTTTACCATGAGAAATCTAATTATGTAATTTATTTCACATGTTTACCCATTAGAATCTGAGTTAATTCAAAGTTTATGCCTATTTATGGCATTTTTACTTATTTTAAGATATTTATTATAAAGCTTTTCTTGTGACCTTTTTGGATATGTGGTCATATCCCAAAGGCTCACAGTAGTGGGGCTAGTAAGGCCTGATAGTGTAAGATTGTTGACAATCATCGAAACTCTTACAGTTACAGGATTTACTGTACTGTACATTAATGTAAAAAATAATGATCTGTTATGTTTTTACTGTACACTCCTGATACATGTATTATAAATTGAAAAAATATTAAACATAGCTTCACTAAATTATAAAATCTAATTTAATAAATAAAAATGAAGAAAAGCTTGAAAAATTGAAACAGTGCATAAAAAACAAAAGTCAAGAGTTTTTGTTTCTAACAAGAATTCATACCACTCTTACTGGTGAACATTATTCTGTTGAAGTATGATTAATGACAAAAAGCTTTCAAATATAAAAACAAAAATAATACTGGAATTGAAAAAATTTAATTAAATAAAGCAAGAATGATATAAATATTCTATATTTTTTGATTTTAGAGGTTTTTTTCAAAAAAATCTATGACTATCTTTTCTTAATACAAAATAATTTGGTTATCTTAAAAATTCACAATCATAAAGGATCTTAAGGAAAGTTTCTGACTTAAATTAGCTTTTTTTGTAGGTCATCTTTTGAGGAAAAGATCATAATTAATATCAATAAATATATTCTAATCATAAATACCATCAAAAGACAAATTATTTCAAAACTTTCAAACCTGGGCCTGACTTATTGAGGCCTCCAAAAGGAAAAATAAATTTCTCCAATTAGTAATGTAACTTTGAAAGTGGATTCTTCATATTAGATGATATTCTCATGAAGAGGATATAGCTAATAAAAAGAATTTGTAACTTATCCTAAGATCTGAAAAAATCAAATATAATTTAATTTAGATCTATTCTATCCAATTGAAAGGATAGAATATAAAACATGGGAATTCTCCAATATTCCAGTGGCTTGGAAGGCCTAGGAATATTTAAAACCAATTAAATACTGGGACCAACCTAGCTCAGAGGAAGGAACCAAGCTCAGTCTGAGCTGGGTCCAAGCTGACTTCCATATTGAACACCTGCTTTCAGGTGTAGGTACTTTGCTCATGGTGATTATGTAAAAAACAGGAATACTGAACAATCTTCAGAAGAAGTACCCACTAGAATGAAAATTGGTTCTAGTAGGATCAATCTTGAAAAAAGGTTTGATACAGCTTGGAAAGATTATGTGGACAAAAATTCCAAACAAAATTCTGGTAATATGGAAAATAAATAAGAAGAAACAATCAGAAAGTGGAACATTTGGCCAATACATGTCCAAAAAGAGGGAAAATTGATGAAATTAACATTCAAAAAGAACCTGATGAAGAAAAAGATGATGTAACTGAAGAGAGTTAAGATTATAAATTATCAATGTTTTCTGAATCTTTAAAATATATAGAAAATATCAGTGTTACACCTGAAATAATTGAATATTGCTCCCACTTACCACAGATGAGTAGCAGTCAGCTTGATTTATCAGAAATTCAAGATGAAAACATATGAAAACCAAACCAAACAGAGGAAAAATATAAAAGGCTGTAAATTCCTGGGTAACAGAAGTGGTGAATGATAGAAAACTCACTAAGATGTTACTTGACCTCGGAGCATTCTTCTCTTGTGTTGGTAAATATTTTTTCAATAATTGTGTACAAAATGTTGAATATCAATTGGCACCAATTGATGGAATTAAACTCCACAGTGAACTTAATACAATGAAACCATTGGATATATTTGGAGGCACTATCAAATTCCCTCATATAAATGGAAATTTAAGGATACCTGTTGAGGTTTTTGTTATGGAAAACAGCTCTAGTACCCATTTTGTTTTGGGAAATTATTATTTAATGATGTATGGAGTAGATTTACATAACAAAAAAGACAAGTAATTTACTATTGGTTAAAATAAGAATCAAAAATTTGCCTTTTTAATTTTTAAAAGACAAGTTGAAGTAAACAAAGTATCACCAGTAAACTTAGGGATAAAGAAATTTAAGTCCAAACATATTAATGAAGCTGAAGTAAGTATTCACCTTACTCACACACAAGAGCAAGAAATCTCTACTGTTTCACATGACCATAAAGAAGCCTTTGAATCATATAAAGAACAATTGAGAAAAATTATTGGTAATTAAGCTTACATTATTTTGAACATTGAGAGACCATATCCACCACTCTTAAGGAGGCCTGCATACCCAGAAAGCCAAAATTCAAGAGAATCCCTTGAGATTCACATTAAAGAGCTTTTGGACCTTGGTTTGATAAGAAGTGTTTGCCACAATAAGGAAAAAGAAATAACTACACCAGCTATAGTGGCATGGAATAATGGAAAATCATTAATTGTGGGGGATCTTAGAGCTTTGAATACTTACACTGTTCCATGCAGGTACCCCATATCAAAGATTCAAATTTCCCTTACTCAAATATCTCAAGCAGTGTAACTCTCCAATATGAATTCCCTGAAGGGATTACACAAAAATGTGGTGACACAAAGAAAAGGAAAGTATTTGAGAATTACTGTCCATTGTGGAGTGTATGAATACTTAAGGATGCCCTTTGGTATAAAAGATGAACCCTCACATTTCCAGAGAATGATGAATGAAATTTTCCCTGAAGAAATTTCAGAAGGATGGGTGATAATTTATATCAATTAAACAACTGTTTTTTCTAAGACTTGGGAAGAGCATATATTCAGATTATTTAGGGTTTGGAAAAAATACCAGCCCTAAAACTGGAAATTTCTTTAAAGAAATGTAACTTTGAATTTAAAGAAGTGGGACATTTTGTCTCTGGTCTATCCCTTGGAATAGAGAAAAATAAAGCTTCAGAAGTCTTGTCAAAACCTATCCCTCAGAACAAGAAGTAAATACAATCATTTACATAATTTTATGGCTATAAAAGACAGAATATTGAAGATTTTGCATCAATTGCAAGACTTCTTTATAAAGTGTGTGAAAAGGATAAAGTATTTGGAATTCCTTTTGACAGAGTCAAAGACTTAAAATACCTGAGAGAAGCCTTAAATACTTCTCCAAAAGTAATAATGCTGGATTTTAAGCTTCCCTTCAGGATTAATATTCATTCATCAAGAGATGGACTAGGAACTTCAATTCATCAAGTCCAAATTATCAATTACAAACCTGTGGAAGGACCCATATTTTTTTATCAAGGAAAATAAAACAAACTGAAGATAGATATGAAGCAAGTCAGATGTAATTTCAATTAATTGTTTGGACCTTGGGAAAACTAAATTATTTTCTTGAAGGATATTTTTTTGAAGTCATAACATATTGTACCACTGCAAAATAACTTCTAAACATAAAAATATCCAAAAGGCATATTCTCAGAGCTCAAATAGCCATACAAAAATATTTAGGAAATATGAATATTATAGAAAGAGTTAGAAATCTTCATAAAAGAGAAGATGAAAATTAGAAAAATGATATTTGGAATTCTGCTTATGTTCCAAAAGAATATTTTCCACAAACTATAATAGAAGAAATTAGTGTTACAGACCTAAATCCTACCTTCTTTGATTAAGCAAGCCACAGTTATAGTCAAAAAAGTAATTGTAACATTCTATTCCAGTTACTTACCAAAGATTTTAAGGATAATTCCTTCATAAATTACCTGGATGAAATATGGAAAGACTCATATGATGAAGGAATATTTCACAAGCTTGATGAAATAATATACCATAGAGAAAAGCACAAATGTTTCATTACAGTTGTGGATGGGTCCTTAAGCAATCTTGTGTTAAAATGATGCCATGAAAGCCCCTTAGGAAATTTTTCTGAGGAAAGGAAAATAGAAAAATTAAGACCTGCATAAAGTGGCCAAGGTGGAAAAAAGATGTTTCAGAATACTTAAATACCTTTGAAATATTTCAGAAAGCAAATAAATCCACTGGAAAAAAACCTGGAAATATAATCAAAATCCAAGAGTCCAGTAGAGCTTGGGATATTTTTAATATATATTGGGTAACTGGTCTACCATATGGAAGTGAAAGAAGCTATAATTCCTTCCTAATGATTTTTGACAGATTCAGTAAGACTCCCATCTTTGTAACATGTCACAAAGATGATACAGCCATAGACACAGCTCCTCCAATATTAAATAGAGTATTATAATGGACTGGTATATTCAAAAAACTATTAGTGGAAGAGATTCCAATTTTAATTCAGAACTATGGAAAAATCTTCACCAATTATTTGGGATAAGTTTATCCTTCTCTACAGCCTACCACCCACAAACAGATGGCTTAGCTTAAAGAATGATGCAAACCTTGGAGGATATGGTTAGAAGAGTTTTTGAATATGGTTTAGAGCTCAAATATTGTGATGGCTTCACCCATGATTGGTGTACTCTCCTAGCTTCATTGAAGCTAGAATATAAAACATTTATTCATACCAGTACCAATAAGACTCCTTCTATTCTATAGAAAGGATATAATACAATACTTTCCCATGATTTTTTGAAAAAATATTTGGTTATAATAAACTATATAGCTGCTAGCTTCAAAGGAATTAAAGGAAAAGCAAGGAAGCATGCAGTAAAACACATGGAGGACTCATTTTAATATTCCAAAAATTGGCATAAGTCACATGCTACTCCAGAATTCAAGGTAGGGGACCTGATAATTTAATTAACTACCAGATTTAATAAAATCAAAGTATTAAATAATATTAATGACTCTTTATGAGGATGTTTTGTGATTAAAGACCTTCATGGAGAAAATTCTGTTGAAGTATAATTATCTGAAGAAATTGGAAATAAGCATCCTACATCTCCAGTAAGCTTAATAAAACTTTACAAGGCTGTAGATTCTGAAAAATTCCCTATCGAAATACAGAGCCAAAAATACCTCCTGTTGAAACATCTGGTACCAAGAAAATTACCAAAGTTCTCAAAGAAAGAAAAACTTAGGACTAAGTAATTGAGGGAATACCTTGTCAGATGCAGTGATCCAGCTTGTAAAGATTTATTGTTAGTAGAAAAGTACATACCTGAGGCTACCAAGCTTCTCAGAAGGCTTCAATACACTAGAAATAGAAATATTACAAAGTAATATTATATCTTTTTAGGGGGATGGGATCTGAGCCTTAGAGATATTTTCATATTTGCAGAAGACCACAAAAAATAAAAGTAAGTTATAAACAAAAAACAATACATTTATTTTCAATATGAAAAAGAAAATTATAATGAAATTTTAATAATAAATCCATATCAAATTTTAATCTTAACAAAAACATAAAAATATAATTTTACTTGAAATAATGAAGCAAAAATAAAATATTTTTTGGAAAAAAGTCATTAAAACATATTATAATTTTTTCCAATAAATAAAAATATAAAAATTATTTCACCATTGAATTCCTCATAAAATATCAGGTGGGGTCACCTCTGAGTGGAATTTCTGTAAATAAACTCTAGATAAGCTCAAATTAAGATTTTAATATTTTCTGTATGAAAATCTAAAAATTCTCAAAAAAAAAATTAATTCACCCCACATGTGGTGATAACCATCAATTTTTGTGTGAAAATTGAGGTTTGGTGTGTAATTTAGAGCTTATGAGGAATTGAAGTATTTTCAATTGGATTGTCAAAATGTGTGCAGGTATCACATCAGTGAACTTAAATTTACATATTTGGAATTAAAAATTACAGTTATGCACTGTAATCTTTCAATTGAACTAAATATTTAAACTTTTAAGTATATTGCATGATGGGCAATCAAAGAAAAATATATTGGAAAGATTATTTTTTTGGGGGGGAAGGAATATTTGCTCTAAGGGTGCAAGACTCCCCCAAGTTCCTTTCTGACAGGCATGAGATGTCAAAATTCACAAAAAGTTTCATCATTTTTTCTTGGAATCAAGTAACAGGGTCCGTAACACAATTTATGGTGAGGCTTTGATACCACCAACCAGGAACGTTTAACTGTTTGCAAGAGGGTAAAACTAAAAAAACTTAATTAAAACATTAAAACTGCTTTTAAGTTCTCTTAAACACATTCCAACATATTTTGAAGGCTACAAACCAACTATAAATATTGCAATGGGGTTTTTAGGGGACTAAAATGGCTAAAATCAGAGTTCAATGGTGCCATAATTCAGTTTTTTGTTGCCAGTATTTTTCTCACAACTGGTCAGAGTATAATTTACTTCTTGTGGAAGAGGATTGGTTGCTATTGAAGAATTTCTTATTTTCACCTCTTTTCTCTCCATGTTAGAATATTTTCCTTTTATAGCAAGATTTAAAACTTTTACACCATTCAGAAAAGGATTCCAACCACCATTTCTTGATACTTTCAAAATTTTTAACACATGAAAAAATTCTTATAATCATTGTTTGTAATTTTTTATAATCATTTTACCCTTGAGCTTTAAGATGTGTCTATGAAACTCTTGATAATATTATCATTACTCAAGAGTAATATTATTGTTCTTATGAAATATAATAAATAAATTTATTATAGCTACAATTAGAGAATTATTTCTTTTACTTTTTATGCACTACTAGTGATTATAACATCAAGCAGTAATTTTCTACCAGAATCAATTACAAGAAGTACTTAATAATACAGCTTCCTTATTAAAATGATAAAATTATTTTAATATATAACTATAAGATAACTATTGAAGGAAAATATTACTAAAGGAAAACTTTGATAATTAAATAAATCCACTCACTAATACTCCAATAAAACCTTGTAAAGAATTGGCAGAGTGATCTTGATGGATTACTTGTAGATTCGGAGGATCAAATTGGTATTATATCAGTAATACAACAATATGATAGTCAAATACTATTGTAAATAGTGTATTTCCATTATTTCAAAATCTTCCTGATTGATTATGAAAAAATTAAAACACTCAAGAAAAGGATTAACTAATATTTACTTGTTGGTACTAAAGATATAATTGTATAATAAGATGTTTTGGAAAAAACAGGAAGAGGAGGCTACATTCAAGTCAATAAAAGATCACAGAGGTGTTCCATGGAGAAAAATGAAATTCCAGTTAGTGAGAAACCATTAATAATATTAGGATAATTGGTTAAATCCCTTGTTGTCATGTAATATTTTCATAATCACTTAATTAAGTCATTTTATGTGACTACCAATCCATTTATGGTTATTAAATAAAAGAGTAACAAGTTTCAATATTATTTTACTTCAAAATGATCATTTATTTCTTGAAGTTATTAATTTCATTGGAAATATTATCACAGATTTCATTTTCTGTAAATTTTTTAAGATTCAGGGTTTCACATGGAATCATCAAAAATAGACTGTAAGTTAAACCTTGAGATTTAACTATGAATTAATAGCTATTTTGGCTTTTATATTGACTATAAATTTCTAAATTTGTCTTGATAGATTCATAAAGATCCATTAAGAATAGTATTTTTAATGAATTCTTGAAGTTTTTACCTTATTTCTAAATAGGATTGCAAATAGCACAATTGTAGCTGGTTGCCATGAGGTAAAGGCATGGATACTAGTAAAAATAGGGGTTGATTACTCTTTTAAGGTTTTATCCATTAAAAACCATTAATAATTGAAATTTCTAAGGAAGTAAGAGTAGCTCATTAACTCCTTGTCATGTCAAAATAGCAGCTTATTGTCCATTTTATTATGATTTAATGGGACTTTAACTTGGTACCAAGTTCCCAAAAGTTCGTGTTATACTAATTGGGCCATGATAGCCCATAGATACAAGCTTTAGAGCTATCCATGCCTTGGAGGCCTCAGAAGTTGCATACCCTGGCTCTATTTGACATTATTTGTCTCCCTTAGCTGTTTTCACATCAAAGATAGTAATTCAGGCTTAAAGACTGATATCAACTATGGGTAGAACAAAACTGTTATTTCAAGTGCCATAAACATGCATAGCACTATTATTGGTGTATATGTAACATGGTATTTCTCAAATTACCTTTATTTTGGCATGAAATTGAGAAAAAAAAGATTTTATGATGTGGTGTTGAAGTATTTTCCATATTACCACCTCATAGAGTTAATTTAAGATTATTCACTCTATGGAGATACCCTAGGTGAATGTTTGTTTAGAATCCAAATTTGGCCTTAAGTCTATGAGCTTATTTACTCACAAAGAAGCTGTCCATATTTTCTTAAATAAAATTTGATAAATTTTTGATATATGCAGGACTTATGGGTTATTCATAACTCAGAATCTATTTCAATATTAATTGTAGCCTATTTGGGTATGTAAAATATAAATCAAGGTTCCATGAGCCATGTCAAAATTGAATCAAAGCATCTTTTATTTCTTTCAGATTTGTCAATTTGGTTCCAAATTCACTCTTGTCACTTTTGGGTGTATTTTCTCTTTAATATTTTTCTTCAAGATTCTGTTCTCATATGAATTTCCTTCAGTTCTTTCCTCAATTAATTCCAATTAAAATTTCTATTAAAGAGCTTCCTGCTATAAGTATATATATCTTGTAGAGTATTTTTAGAAAAATTAATTGTTGGAAAAAAAATAAATCTTTATAAATTATTTTTTTTCACTAACAAAGTCAAAAACAGAAATTTTGGCATGTTTTTTCTTTTACAACTCTTAAAGTTTCTATTTTTACATAATTTTACCTTTAGAAAATTTTGAGGACAGGAAGAGTACTTTGTTTTTATCAAAGTTTCATATCCACACCTTAAAACAGGATCTTATAAGTAAGATAATTCATCATTTTATGGTTATTTCTTCTTTAAATATGGATTAAGTATCCAATGATAATTGATTTAGTCTAGATTCAAGCTAAAAAATAAACAATGAAAATCTTTTTTGAAATAAAAATGTTTTATTTTATTGTGGGTAATACTCATAGGATGTAAATTCTCAATATATAAAATTTTCACAAATCTTATGAGGCCAAGAATAGGCTTGAAAAAACTTCTATGCTTTAATTAATTTATTTTTCTATTTAATTTATTAATAATTCAGCAATAACTTTAGTATTATACTTTTTATATAGAGCCTTCTATAATAATATTCTAAATTTTGATATTGTAGAAACCATATTATATTGATAATTAAATGAAAGAAAACATAATTTTTGTTTTACATGAAATGATATTATTCTTAGATAAGTATAAAATAGAAAAAAAGCTGGAATGATCACAAAAAAACTAACTTCCTTTGTTAAATTCCTAAACAAATTAAAAAGAAAGATAAAAAATTAAATCTTAGTTTTTTTTCAAAAAGAAAAAAAGTAGAAAAAATGAATATATATTTCAACAGATGAAATAAATAACAATAAAGAAAAAGAGTTCCATACTGAAGAAAAATAAGGAAAACAAATATAAGAAGAATTTTCCTTTTTTGCAAAAAAGGTGTAAGAATCAAAAACAATTAGAAAACTCCAAAAACTAGGAAGTAGAAAAAAATAAATAAAAAGAAAAGGATAATTAACTTCCTTTTTTAATCAAATAACAATTTGATAATATTTTTATTTTTGGAATAGCTGAAAAAATTCAAAAAATTAAACATAAAAGCTTATAAAAATAAATAAAATATTTTTTCTTCAAAAAGAAAAAAAACTAGAAATAATCAAAATAATCAAAAAATTCAAAATAAATGATACAATTACTAAATTTGAATCAGTTCTCCTTTCGAAAAGAAAAAAGATTTAGATTTTCTTTTACCAAAAAAAATAAAATTCAAATAATAAATGAAATGAAAACAAAAAAAGCTGTAGACCAATGAAAAACTAAATCTTCATTTTTGAAATGTAAAGTGAATAAAAAAACCTCATCTTTATTCTGAAAAGGGGGGTGAAAATATAAAAAAACAAAAATTTAAAATGATGAAAAAAAGTCTATTTTTTTAAAAAAAAATAGGAAAGAAAACTAGACCAATAAAATATTAATGAGTAATTTCATTTTGAAAAATAAAACCAATTTCAAAAAATGCCTCTTTAAAATTACCAGAGTAAAAAACATGAAAGAAACTTAGGAAAATCAAAAAAGTAGCTGACTTTTTTTTTCTTAAACCAAAAAGAAAGATTAAAAAGTGAAGATAATTTTTTCCTTTTAGAAAGAATACAAATTCAACAAAAACTAAACAAAATAGTTTTACACCAATAAAAAAACAGTCTTTTTGTTTAAACAAGAAAATGGATAAAAAAACTTACTTTTTGTTCTTTTTTAGACAAAATTCCTAAAAATTCAAAAAAGAAGAAAAAAATAAGAATATCATTTTTTGAAGAAAATTTAATTTTTATGGAAAAATAGAAAATAGAAAAAAAATAGAGAAATCAAAATTGGAAGAGTAGTTTTTTTTTCAAAAAGAAAACCTATTTATAAAACACCTTATTTTTTCATAATCAAGGGATAAAGACAGGGTATTGGTAAAAACATGTAAGGGGTGCCCTGGGCCCCTTTTTAATTAAAAATGAAACACAAAAAGGCCTGTATTGGGCCAAAAAATATCCAAAAAAGGCTGTTCCCCCAAAAACCCTCTAACTCCCAACTGTTTCAGATTTTTTTCCACAGCCCCCCCAAAAAAAGGCCAAATGCCCAAATAATCCACATTATCCCCACCCAATTTTGTTTTTTGAAAAACAGCATTACCAAAGCAAATTTGCAAAGATTTTCACCTTTTCTTTCTCTTTTTCCCCCAAAGACTGCATTTTCCACCACCACAACTTGCTTCCAAGCCTCTAAAATTCCAATTTTTCACCTTCCCTAATCCATTAATCCCACATTTAAACCACTTTTTTTCACTCTTAACCACTTCTTTTGATTTTTCACACCTTTTATCACTTCTTTTTCAAATTTATAAAGCTTCTTTCCTCATTCCAAAAACCCAAATTCTGCTTTTTTTTAAATTTATAAATTCTCTCCACTCAAAAATGCTGCAACCCCCCACTGAAGGTGAATTTCAGACCCTTGAGCTTCTTTTGAAATATGTTCATAATGTTACCAGGGCTCAGGGATATTCTGTGTCCACCTTGAGGTTCAATATGACCCACAACCAAATTGAAATAGGTTGTGACAGGTCTTGGACCCCAAATCCCAACAAAAACTCCTCCAAAACAGTCAATTCAAGAAATCTTGACTGTCAATTTAGACTTTATGCCAGAAAATATGCCAAGAAGACCACTTTGACTCTTAAGGTCAAAAATCCTGAACAAAGCCATTATTCCACTGAAAATATCATGGCACATCCTGCTTTCAGGAAATTTAATGAGCAAGAAACATCCCAAATTTCTCAAATGTCTGAATCACTGCTTCTTCCAAGGCAGATTCAGGCACAATTATGCAGCCAGAGTGAGTCTGACAGGCCTGTAATCCTTCAAGACATTTACAACCAAGTCAAGAAAATCAAGAAAGACAAACTGCAAGGAAGAAGGCCCATAAATTTTCTTATTGACACTCTCAAAGAAGAAAATTTTGCTTGATCCTCTTCCAGGGATGCTGAGGGACACATTACCTCCTTGTTTTTCACTCACTCCTTGCCATAAAACTTCTTTATGGCTTTCCTCATGTCATTCTTATGATTTGTACTTATAAAACCAATAAGTACAAAAATCCCCTTTTTCATATTTTTGGATTAAGATCAACCAATAAGACCTTTTATAGGAATTTTTGTTTGATGAAGAATGAAACTGAACCATCATATACTTGGGAATTAAATCAATACATAGAGAAAGTCCTCAAGAGCACCAATCTTGTTCCCCCTCCAGTCATTGTTATTGACAGGGATCTGGCCTTGAAAAACTCTCTTAAGAAGGTCTTCCCAGACTCCAAAGTCATGTTATGTATTTGGAACATCAATAATGATGTATCTGCTCATTGAATGAAGAAAATTGTTCATGGCACTGATTTTGAAAATTTTATGGCCCTTTGGAATTAAGTAATATACTTTTATCTTTCACTTTATTTCACTTGGTTTCACTTTTGCTCTTATTATTGTTTATATTAATGACTTTGGGATTCATTTCTCAGGTTATGTATTCATCCAATGAAAAGCTATTCAAAGGCAACTGGAAGAAGCTTCAAAAGAAAGTCAAAAATCCTGAAGTTGTGCAATATCTGGAAATCACCTGGCTTCCTCTAAAGGAGTATTATGTGCCAGCCTGGACCAACCACCATTGCCACCTGGGTGTGGGTTCCACCTCCAAAGTTGAAGGTGCACATTCCATGGTTAAGCTTTGGCTCCAAACGTCCACTGGTACTCCCCTGGAGGTAGTTAGGGATCTCCACATAGCTTCCATAAAACAATTTCTTGAAATAATCATCAGAATCTCCAAAGAAATTATTGTCCATGTCAAGAATTTTCCTCCACACATCTGTGCTCTCAATGGCAAGGTGTCTCATTATGCCCTTCAGATGGCCTTTGACAATTTCAAAACAAAATTTCCCCCCAATGAAAAATTCACCAAAAAATACAACAACTATCAAGGCATTCCTTGAAATAATAAGACCCAAAAGGCATTTTCCAAGTGCCAAAGGCTTGAAATATCAAACATCCATCCTCATTGGCATTTGAATTTTCCTGTGAGGGTTTAACTTCAAATTATCACTTTTTTTCTTATTAACTGATTCTCTTTGTCATATTCTTCTCAGACTGGTTATCAAGGTGCTGATCAAAGTTTTGAAAAAGAAAGAATGAATGAAGACAAAAAAATATTTGAAGATATTGGGGAAGACCTTTTTCAAAGAATAATGGTAGAAATCACCCCGATTCTTCAACATTTTCAAGATTCTTTGACTGGAAAAGCCCCATTTGATTAAATTCCCAAGAGTAAAGAGGATGATCAATATTATGAAGAAACACTACAATGCAAGAATATTTGTGGAAGACCTTAAGAAGCCAAGAATAAAAATAAAAATTAAAATAAAAGAGAAACCTCAAGATTTGAAATCATTGAAAGTCAATCCAAGAGAAGAGGAAGACCTCCATCAAAAGTGACCAGCACAACAACATCAAGATCACAGTCAAATGTACCATATTCAATTATGGAGCTGGACTCATCTAAAAACTCTGAAGATTCTGAGGCCTCATTATCAAAATCAATCAGTTAGTCAGATTAACTCCCTTCAGAAACTGAATCAAATGAATATGGCAAATCAGAACTCCCCTTAGAATTTCCAGAGAATTGGAAATCAGAAGCAAAACCTCATAAAGAAAGTCCCACAAGCTTGCCAATAGTTTGAAGATATATAATGCATTAGACTTGACCTGTGAGCATTGTAAAAGCAATTATCAAACAAGTGATTAATTCCCCACGATCTTTGTGAGCTTCTGATTCCTTTTAGTGTATATTTCTCTTGTTTATCTTGATATTTATAAATTTTTTGACCTTATTTTATCAGGTACCTGGCTCAGAAGACTTGCCCAAATTTATATTGAAATACACATTCAAGCCCATCAATGTCCAGGGGGATGGAAACTTTGGCTACAGAAAAGTATCCTACTACATTTACAAGACTCAAGATAAATTATCTGATGTAAGAGGTGACTTGTCTGAAGAAATTCAAGAAAATAAAAACCTTTATGAATCCATGAACACTTTAATTCCCTCAGTATCCTCTTATTTGGACTGAATTGAGTGATATGAAGATGTTGGCTAGGCTCCCAAACAAAAGCTGATTTCCATGCCTGACATGGGGGATAAAATTGCAAATAAGTATCAAAGACCAGTTTTATGTTATTTCACAGTCCAATATTTCTCGTTTTTCCATCATTTCTGTACTAAAAATGATAATCCCCCATTTTTATCTGCTTCTTAGATAGCTTTTCTTATTTTGTTCCATTGGATATTGTGAGCCTTGAGGTATATTTTACATACCCAAATAGGCCACAATTATCTTAAAAATAAATTTTGAATTATGCATAACTCATAAGTCATGCATATATCCAAAATTCATTATTTTTGATTTCAGAAAAGATGAATAACTTTTTATTGAGTAAGTAAATGCATGGATTTAAGGCCAGATTTGGATTCTACACAAAAATTCACCTAGGGTAGCTTCATGGAGTGAATAAGCTCAAATTAACTCTTTGAGGTGGTAAAATGGAAAATACTTCAATACCACATCATCAATACCACATAAAAGATCCGTTAAAATTTTTGTTTTTCTTAATTTCACGCCAAAATAATGGGAAAGTGAGAAATCCCATGTTACATATACACTAAGAATAGTGTTATGCATGTTTTGAGCACGTAATATCATGGTATTCTTACATGGACTTTTGGTACACCCATAGTGGATATCTCACTTGAAGCTTAAATTTCTATTTTGACGTAAAAAATAAGCAAGGGGGACAAAAGACATCAAAGAGAGCCAGGGTACCCAACTTCTGAGGCCTCAGAGGCGTGGACAGCTCCAAAACTTGGATCCATGGCTGATCTTGGCCTAATTGGTAAACCAAAACCTTTTGGGAACTTGGTTACCATGTCACAACTACTGTAAATCTTAAGAAAATAGCAAATAAACCTGCTATTTTGACATGCCAAGGAGGTAAAAAGCTACTTAGACTCCTGTAACCATGTCAATCCTTAATTTTTTTCCATGGATAAACCCCAAGAGAGTAATTAAAACCCTTTTTGGACTTTTATCCATTGATTTACCTCATAGCAACTACTGAAACACTGATATTTGCAATTCTACGTAGAAATGAGGTAAAAACTTCAAAAATTCATTAAAAATACAATGATTAATTGATTTTTCTGAAACTTTCACGACTAATGGAGAACTGTATTACCTATGGTACAACCAAAAAGAATTACAGTTTTACTAGTAAAATTAAAAGCTTTACTTACAGTCCATTTTTGACTATTCTATGTGAAACACTGAATCTTCAAAAATTTACAGTAATTACAACCTGTGATGAAATTGGCAATAACATTAATAACTTTGAGAAATCAATTATTATTTTGGAATAAAAGAAGATTTACAGATATTACTCCTTTTATTCTTAACAATATTGGTGTTGGTAGTCACATAAAAGCATCAATTAAGTAATTATGATAATCTTACATGACAACAGATGATGCAATCAATAATCAAAAAGGGTTTATTGTTTTCTCACTCACTGGTTTTTCAGTTTGCTCCATGGCACGCCTCTGTGAGCTGTTGTTGACTTAAAAGAGGCCTCTTCTTGCTCTTTTTTCCACATCATCATCTTATTATCATTTAAATCATTATTACCAACAAGTAAGTATTAGTTATAGCTATTCTTAAGTGTTTCAAATTTTTCAGAATCAATCAGAAAGACGTGAAATCATAGAATCCAATTATATATTGTTTTAATACTGTCATAAATTCATTTTGATCCTTAAAATCCACAATTCTATGTCAAATCTCTCTATCTTATCTTTCAATAAGTTCTTTAGAATATTAGTGAGTGATTTATTTTTAATTCTTAAAGTTTTTCTCTAAAATTAGTTTTCTTCAAGAATTACTATTATAATTATTCTTTAAAAAGATAATTATATATTAAAATAATTTTATTATTTTAATAAAAGAAGTTTTATTATTAAAATCTTCTTGTAATTGATTCTTGTAGACAATTACTTTCTCACTGTTAAAATCACTAGTAGTGCTTAACACGTGAAACAAATAATTCTTTAATTATTTAATTGTGGCTATAATAACAGTTTGTTATTATATTTCATAAGAACAGTCATAGTACTGTTGATTAATAGTAATATTATGATCAGTTTCATAGACAAATCTTACATTTGGGGGCCTGGCTATGATTTTAACCAGAGTTTTGCATATAATCATATTCTAGACTTCATTTTTGTGTTCTAAAAAAACCACCATACCTACCACATCTTACATTTGGGGGCCTGGCCGTGTTTTTTGAACCTTGTACCCTTAATGAATATATTAATTTGATAATTTTTTTTCTCTCATTTTAAAGTTAAAATAATTCTTATTTTTGAAATTGTTTTGGAAATCTTTTTCATTGAGGAATTTGGTTTAATTTTGTACTGTTTTTACATGTGGCTTTTTCACATCCAAAAACTTATAAAATTATTGTTTGAGTTACTCTGAATTAATTTTCATTCAAAATCTTGAATTTCAATTTTTTTTAATATTAAAAAATATAAAACTTATAAAAAATCTTCAAAAATATTTTAAAAAAAGTATAAAAAATATTATTTTTTTCTCTTTTAATCAATTTTTAGTGTCTTTAATCAAATACTGTGCAGCTGGCAACAGACTCAGTAAGAGATATATCACTAGTCCAGAATCTTCAGAAGCAGAATCTGAAGACAGTATTAAGGTGCAAATTGCTAAAAGAGGCACCTTATTTAACTCAGAAAAAGCTAAATTACCACCAAAAGGTGTGTATTTTATCTTTAAATTGACATGAAAATGGTGCATACCAGAAATGGAAGCAACTATTCAGTCCAACCAGATGGATGTGGACAAGGAAGAGGCAAGACCAAATCCAGAAGTGCCAAGTATTCCTCAAGAAAGACACATTTGGAGGATGCCAGAGTTTCCCCCCATTCCCCAAGGTCTGTACCCCCAGATTTTGACGTGAATTCTGAGCCTGAACTGATTCATGAAAATATTTCCAGGGCTGAACCATTTTCAAGTGGAAGCAATAGAAATATATCAATGCCAGTACAAAAATTGGTTCAGAGCAGCCAAATAAGAGGAGTGGGAAATATGCCCAAGCCTTTGGCAGGGGGCCATGAACTCCTACTTACACATCAAGAGCTTTCTGGGTCAGGAGAAGACCATAGAACTCTTAGGAGGATGAAGCCCCCTGTCTTGCAAAGAAAAGGTCAAAAAGATAAAGAATTGGGTGAAGAACCAAAGTCTTTTATCCATAGACCAGAAGAAGGAACTGGAAATGACTCCAGCTTTGGAGACAGAAGCCCCAGTGGCATCTACCAGCTCCAAACCAGCTCCAGAAGTGTCCAAAGACAAGCCCAAAGGACCTCAGAAGAAGCAAAGAGGTCCCAAGAACCATCAAGGCAAGGGCAAAGGCAAAGAAAATTGGCACAGACCTTACCCACAAGGGTACAGGATCCCCAAATTGGAGCCTTCAGCCATGGACAGTGTATTCAATATGGCCAGAACTCTCATGGAATTCACATCCAAGGAGAAGGAAAGGATGAAGAGGACTTTTCCACGCAAATAAATCATGTACAAAGAGCTATTAATGTAGAAATTGGTAAACGTTATTTAAAGTTAACTAAAATAACATTGGATATTAATGATTTGAAAAAAAATGACAAGAAATATACTGAATGGTATGAATTGACAAATTCCAAATTTGATTCAATTATCAATTCTTGTAGCAGAATTGAGAGTACATGTCAGATTCAGAATGATGAAATGGAAGATCTTTCTATTTTTAAAATGAATGATAAATTTAAGACTCTACAAGACCATGTCTTAAAGATAGTTATAAATACCAATCAATTTGCTACACATTTAGCAGAAAGTGACAGTGAAAGGCAGAAGTTAAAGAATGAAATCATTGCAAATGTATAACCAATTCATAAGAATTATGAACCACATATGCCAAGAAATTCTACACCTTTGACTGAAGAAAAACGTTCTGTTAAAGGAATTTTTACCCCACTTTTAGGAGAAAGTTTTGTCTCTGTCAAAGATATTCCCAGATTAGAAGAATGGCCAACATTATCTGGTGAAGGAGAATATAGCCATATTGAGTTCATCAGGACTATTGATATGTTACAGGAAGACTTTAATATACCTGATGAAATCATAGTAGGGAAATTACACTCTCTGTTTACCAGAACTGCAAATAAATGGTATTACAAAATGAGAATGGATCATGGTAAACATGATTGGTCTTGGTGGAAATCTGAAGTGATTACCAAATTGGCCAACAATTCTTGGAGGTTTAAGATGGAAAATGCTTTTGAAAGTGCCATTTCTAACTCAGAGAAAGATAAACCACTTACTTGGTTCTTCAAGCAAAAGGACAGATTATCTGCCTTACACCCAGATATGTCTGACACTATGATTAATATGAAGATATTAAGGAAGTGTGGAGGAGAACTGGAACATGCTATCAAAAGCAGATGTGTAGAACCCTGTTCAACAGAGGACTACATTAATGCAATGGAAGATATCATTACCAGAACAAGGATTGGTAAAACTTGGACTAAGATCCCTATGGAATCCAAGATGGTGCCAAAGATTCCCAGAGAAGATAAAAGACCAGAAAGACCTGTCTTGAAGTGTCATAAATGTGGAAGTACTTCACATTTAGCAAACACTTGCACCAAAAAGACAAACATCAATGAAGCTCAAGTCATTGAAGAAATTCAGTGTACTGAAGAGAAAGAGGAGTCTGATCAGGATTCTGCAGTCCCTGAGGATACACCAGTGGAGGACTATCCCATTGAAAACATTACAGCTTTCTTTGAGGTCACAGAAGTCCATACCCACTTGCCACAGTACAGTGAGGAGTGCTGCAACCTGATCAATATCCAAGATGCCAGAATGTGTAAAACAAAACCTGCTAGAGGAAAGGGTTACACTGCTGGAGCATCCTGTATCACATCAGTTTTGATGAGTGATATTGAAGCCAAAGTAAATTTGGATACAGGGGCATTCTGCACTTGTGTAGACAAAGATTATCTCCAAATTATACTTCCTGAATGGAAAAACCATCTATTACAAATAGAAGGTGTGCAATTTAGTAGTGCTAGTAACAGTTTGTACCCCTTGGGTATATTAGACACTGATCTTGAATTTCCACACCCAGCAGGAAGTGTGAGGATGAAAACTGAGATTGTGGTAATGGATAATTGTACATCTCAGCACATTATCCTTGGAAATGATTACTTGAATATTTATGGTATTGACATCAATAACCATAAAGACAGATATTTCACAATTGGGGATAACAAAAGACAGAAATTTGCTTTTTCCAATATGCCAAAACAAATATCTGTGGTATCTTCTGTCAAGGATACTTATAAAGATGAATTTTTGTCTAATCAACTTGTTGAAGCACAAATTAATCCATCATTATCACCAAAATGAGGAATGAACTTATCAATGTGTTATACACATACAATAATGCATTTGCCTCTGATAATGAACCATGAATTCTCTGCCCTCTTATATAACCACAAAGAAGCCTTTGCAACAGATAAAGAACCATTGGGGGAAATTATTGGTCATGAAATTGAAATCATTTTGAGAATTGAGAGACCTTATCCACCACTCTTGAGGAGGCCTGCATACCCAGAAAGCCTAAAATCAAGAGAAGCCCTTGAGCTTCACATTTGATAACTCCTGTACCTTGGTGTAATAAGAAAGGTTGGCCACAATGAAGAGTTATAGTTAACTACACCAGTCATAGTGGCATGGAATAACGTAAAATCCAGAGTGGTTGGGGACTGTAGATCTCTGAACACTTAAACTGTCCCAGACAGGTATCCCATACCAAAAATCCAAATTGCCCTCAATCAAATATCTAAAGCAGTATACATAAGAGGTATGGATTACCTAAAGAGATTCCACCAAAATGTATTGACGCCGAGGGCTATAAAATATGTGAGAATTATTTCTCATTGTGGAGTGTATGAATATTTAAGGATTCCTTTTGGTATCACAAATGAACCTTCAAACTTACAAAGAATGATTAATGAAATCTTTCCTGAAGAAATTTCAGAAGGATGGTTAATATTTTAAATTTGTGAAATTTTTGTCTTCTCTAATACTTAGGAAGAAAATATGTACACATTATCCATATTTTTGGGAAAAATACAATATGTAAACACAAAAAATTCTTCAAAGAAATGTAATTTTGGATTCAAGGAAATCAAATCCCTAGGACATTTAGTATCTTGTCTATCCCTTGGAAATGACAAAATCAAAGTGGAAGAAGTACTACTGAAACCTATTCCTCAGAACAAAAAGGAAATACAGTCATTTTTGTGATTTTGGAGATACTACAGGAAGCACATTAAAGACTTTGAATCCATAGCAAGACCTCCCTATAAAGTGTGTTACAAATAAACAGTTTTTAAATTACTGTTGACAGAGTCAAAGCCTTTTAATCTCTGAGACAAGCCTTAACCACTGCTCCACTTTTACTGATGCCAGATTTTAAGCCGCCCTTTCAGCTTGACATTGATTCATCAGGAGATGGGCTTGGAGCTACACTTCATCAAGTCCAGATTATTAATTAAAAACCCATGGAAGGGCCTATATGTTTTACATCTAGGAAAATAAAACCCACTGAATCCAAATACGGGGAAATTCAAATGAAATTCTTATTTCTTTTTTGGTCCTTTGAGAAGCTTAATTACATTCTTTAAGAATGTTTTTTTGGGGTTATAGCAGATTTTACCACTGTGAAATCACTTCTGAACATGAAAACACCCAACAGACAAATTCTCAGATGGCAAATATCCATAAAAGAGTATAGAGGTAGTATGACCATTGTACAAAAAGTTGGAAATATTCACAAAAATGCATATGGACTAAGAAGATGGATATTACAAAATTAGATTGAAAATTCTGCTTATGTAGCAGAAGAAGCTTCTCCACAAATCCCAATAGAAGGAATAAGTGTTACATACCTTGACACTATCTTTTTTTGAGGAAGGAACAGCTATACTCAGGATAAGAATCATAGTATCCTATGCAAATTACTTGCTAAAGATTCTAAATATAACTCCTTGATACATTCCTTGGATGAAATATGAAAAAATTTATATGATGAAGGAATATTTCATTTACTTGATGGCATAATTTACCATAGGACTAAACATGCATGTGTGATTACAATTGTGAGAATATCCTTAATAAATCTTGTATTGAAAGAATTCCATGACAGCCCCTTCTCAGGACACTTATCTGAGGAGAGAACAAGAGAGAAAATCAATACCTGAATATGGTGTCCAATGTGGCAAAAATATGTAACAGAATATTGAAAAACTTGTGACAGTGTCAAAAGGCAAATAAATCCACTGGCAAAATACTTGCAAATATGTTCAAAATCCAAGAACCCAGTAAGCCTTGTGAGATTTTACATATTGATTGGGTGAATGGCCTACCACCAGGATGTGATAAAATCTATAATTCCTACCTAGTAATTGCTGACAGGTTTAGCAAGACTCCAATATTTTTGCCATGTCACAAAGATGATGCAGCCATGGATACAGCCTTTCTGATATGGAATAGAATAGTATCATGGGCTTGCATATTCACAAACATAATTAGTAAAAGAGATTCCAAATTCAACTCAGAACTATGGGAAAATCTTCACCAACTGTTTGGGACCAAGTTATCCTTCTCTACAGCTTACCACTCACAAACTGATGGTCTAGCTGAAATAATGATCCAAAACTTAGAAGAAATGGTTAGAAGAATTTGTAAATATAGCCTAGAGCTCAAAGATTGTGATGGATTCACTCATTATTGATTCACCCTTCTTCCTGCACTGGAGCTGTCATACAAAGCATCTATTCATTCCAGTACCAATCAGACTCCTTCTATTCTATAAAAAGGCTGGGATCCCAAACTACCCCATATTTCCTTGTGGAATTATTTGGTCAAAAGAAATACCACAGCTTCTAGCTTCAAAGGATGCCACAAAGCATGCAGCTAGATGCATGGAGAACTCATTGGTATATTCCAAAGACAATTGGGACAGAGCACATGCTACTCAAGACTTTGGGATAGGGGATTTGGTACTTATAGCTACCACTAACTTCAAAAACATCAAAAGATGCAAAAATATAAAAGACTCCCTTTAAGGCCTTTTTTTATCAAAGTCCTTTGCGGGGATAATGATGTTGAAGTAGAATTATCTGAAGAGCTTGGTAATAAGCATTCCACATTTCCAGTAAGTTTTATAAAAAATTACAAATCTGTTTATGCTGAAAAATTCCCCTTAAGAAATGAAGTTCCACAGAATATACCTCCTGTTGAATCATCTGGCACTCAGGAAATTACCAAAGTTCTCAAAGAGAGGAAATTGAGAGCTAAAAAAGTAAGAGAATATCTTTTCAGGTACAGTGACCCAGCTTGTGAAGATGAATGGTTAGCAGAAAAAGACATACCTGAAGGTACCAAACTTCTCAGAAGGTTCAGAAACACTAGAAATAACAATGTTACATAGTAACATTTTTCTTAGAGGGAGGGAATGTGAGCCTTAGGGGTATTTTCATATACCCAAAAGACCATAAATAAAGAAATTATGTTTTAATTGCAAATAACTCTATTTCCATTACACCAACAAGAATTGAAATATAAATATTAAATTTATATACAAAATTAAAATTATATAAAAATTTGAAATTATGAAAATACACTTTTACTGGAAGAAATTAAGTAAAAATAAATTTTTGCCAAACATATTAAAATTAAAATATTTTTGGAAAAAAAGTTAATAAAAATTATTATAGCTTTTCTTCCAAAAAAAATAAGCTTATTAATATTATTTCCATATTGGATTCCTCATAAAAAATCAGGTGGGGTCACCTCTGAGTGAAAATTCTGAAACTCAACTCTAAATAAGCTTAAATTAATTTTTTAGTATTTTCTGTATGAAAATATGAAAATCTTCAAGACCTTAATTTAATTAACAGCAAATGTGGTGTTAAACATCAATTTTTGTGTTTAAATTGAGGTTTGGTGTGTAGTTCAGAATTTATGACAAATTGAAGTATTTTCAATTGAGATGTCAAAATGTGCCCATGTATTACATAAGTGAACTTGGATTTAAGTATGTGGAATCAATAATTACAGTTGTGTAATTTAGTTTTTCGATTGAATTAAATATGTAGAATCTCTAGTATAGTACATGATGAGGACTTAAAGAAAAAATAAATCCAAAAGATTAATTTTGGGCGGGAAATGACTCTTCGCTCAAAGGGTGCCAGGCTCCCCCAAATTTCTTGCTGACAGGTTTGGGATGTCAAAATTCACGCAAAAGATCATCAATTTTGGCTTGGAATTGAGTCACAGGGTGAAAAAATAATTATAATCATTTTTAACCTTGAACCACCCCAAAAGTGAATTAAAGCATCTTTCATCATGGTTAACTTTTTCACTTTGTTTCCAAATTCACTCTGCTCACTTTTGGGTGTTTTTTCTCTTTAATATTCTTCTTAAAGATTCTTTTCTTATATTGATTTCCTGAATTTCATTGCCCAATTAATTCCAATTGAAATTTCTCTTGAAGAAATTTCTTTTGTAGCCATTAATATCTCTTGAAGAGTATTTTTGGATAAATTATTATTGTTGGTAAAACAATAAATTTGGTTTGTTTTCCTTTATAACTCTTAAAATTTACTATTTTCAATTAAATTTCATCTTATACCAATTTTTAGGATAGGAAAAGTACTTGCTTTTTAATCAAAGTTTTATATCCACACCTTACAACTGGTGAAATCCATCTTTTTTGGATGAGGTTGGCCAACCTCTAGAGGTTATTTCTGAGGTTCAAAAGAAAATAACAGCTGAACATGACTGAAAGACAATCAATCATACACAATTAATTCTAATTTGTAAAATTATCTGATTATTTTAAATCAGGCTTCATTGTATTTTTTGATTAGTATAATTGAATCAATGATAATTTGTATGGCATAGTAATTTTTAAAACGGAAAAAATGAGCTCCAAATATTCTGGTATGAAAAGGATTGAAATGCAAAAAAACAATAAAATAATAATATTTTTCCTGTTTGATTTTTGAAGGAGGACTTGGGTGAAATCTCAGGGGAACTAAGCTAAAAAAAATTAATTTTGAGAAAGAAAATCAAGGTTTTTCAATTCAAAAATTCTATCAAAGTTCTGAATAAAAGAACTTGGTATTTTTTATATTGGAACAAAATACTGTAAATTTATTAGCATATGCCTGATTGAATGAAAAATTTCAATCAAAGAAATAATAATTAGCACTCACCTGAAATGAATTTTTTTGTATTTGAAGTGTAATTTATGATTATTTTCATTCCACTCACTAAGAGGTGTGAATTTCTGTTTGAAAATACTCAAAAATCTCAAGTACCCTCAATATTAAGGGATTAGACCTAAATAAAATGAGCGCAGAATGTTCATTTATGTTGATTTGTATGCAAATTTTCTTTTCTGATTTTGGAAAAATAACTAGAAGGGGTGAGTCAATACTAATTTACAGGTTTCTTCCCTGACAAAAATCATACTCTCCTTTTGAGGTATAATCATATTCAATTTTTAAATTCATCATTCTTAGCTGTATTGAGTTAAAAAAGAATTAAGCATATCAACACTTTGTATCAAAATTTTGAAAGCACTATATTTTTCTTACATTTTTTTACTTTTTGAATGTTCCTACAAGAACAATAGAGGATTGTTATTGTCCAAATGTGTAATTTTTGGGATGAAGTATGAAATTTTTAGATTTTGTTATTTTAAAAAATAAATGAAAGTTTATATTTTCTTGAATTGGTAAGATCTTTTTTTGTAGGGCTTATCAAAACACAACTAATATTATTTCTTGTATTGTTTGGTCAATATTAGATAATGTAAAAAGGAATTGGTTATTAGATGAAGTAAATAATTGGGGATTGATAAATTAATATTTAGAAAAAAGAATAAAGCTCACACCTCTTTCATGGGGGTAAAGTGGCTATAATGAATTCAAAATCCCAAATCCCTAACAATATGTGTATGAAACTACAACAATAATGTATAATTAAAATAACAATGGTCACAAGAATTTCTATCCTTAACACAAATTATTCTCACTTCATGGAGAAGAATACTTCAAGATCTCACCCCTTCTTATGAGAATATTTAAGACACCTTAATTCATTTAAATAAATTTAACTTATTGAACTTTTTTTCCTAAAAAATCATTCAAGTTAAAAAAACCTGAATAAAACATAACTTAAAATACAAGAAACAGAATAATAATTTAGAAAAGGAATAAAATGAAATAATAATTTTGAATAATAAATTATATGTTTTTTAGTCCATTTGGGAATAATCCTAAGAATATGATGTTGAAAATTAATAAATCACAATAATGGATTAAATCTTGAAAAATGAACTAACAAATTTTCAAGGATTTTTTTTAGTTAATTATGTCAAGTATATATGAGCCTTTCTGGGCTATTGAGAGTTTTTGAATAATTTTGAAGTTCTAATAGTGCCTTCAGGTGGGGCTTCCAGGATAAAACTTCCAATTAATAATTTCAGATATACAATAAAAAGTGTATTTTATTACATTCCTGGCACACATATCTCAATGACCATATTATATTCTCAATCTTAGATATAGCATTTTTTATATATTTTTCTCCATTGATTACAGATCTTACCAGTGTAGATCTTGTGATGAAATTGGGTTTTAATTCTTGAAAAAAATATGCTAGTAAGATTGAATTTCCCTAATGACATCTTAATAATTCTATTTTAAATTGGGTTGAGACGGCTTTCAATGATTATTTTTCACTGATAATTGGGATTCAATTAGTCCTTTGAAGTGTATTATAATTTAGCTGAGCTTGAATCTCTTGAATTTCTTCTCTCACCCCAGTTCCTTCATTTTTCAAGTTCTCAGAGGTTTTTGGGTCCAAAAATAGGTTAAATATTTTTTATTATGCCAGAAATTGGGAACTATTTGTTCAATTACCTAATACAATTCCTTGAATACCTTGGAGCTGGTTGATGCTGTAAATATTCTTGTAATAATTAGAAGTGGTTTATCATATTGAAGTACTACAAGCTGAATTGATTCTTCCTGATAATTAAATTTTGAGGCCTTTATAATTCCTAAATCACATTTCTGAATTATTCTAGTGGTGCTAGGGGGGAAATTAATTTGAACATTTGTCAAATTTACCGACTCTGCTTCATGGAAAGGTGCACTTAAGCTGTCAAGTAGGAGAAGGATATGTCAATTTTTTTCTGGAAGTAAAAACCTATCTTATTTATACATTAAAATACAATAAAGGTCTTAATACATTAAGATTTTTTGAGATAATACTGAAAATTGCTTTGAGAGGAATCTTTTTCACCAAATAAACATGACAGGTTAGCAGTTTCAATTATGACAGGATGAAGCTTATTAGCTCTAGTCGCATTTCATGAAAGTAAATTAATCAATAGCTTATTTTCTCTATTGATGCCTGAGATATCCTTTTTAACAAGATATTTTTCTGTAATTTATGAAAGAATTAAAAAAAAGTAAAAGAAATCACCAATACATAATCCTAGCTTCATCAGAACTAAAAATATCCTCTTTTTTTATATAAGATTAAGACATTATGTACATACTTTCAGGAAACCAAGACATAATTGCAACAAATCTGTAAGCTCATGATGTCACAGAAATTTCTTAATTCTTTTAGACAGCCATTGAATGTGGAGAGCTCAATTCAGAGCAGATTCACAAATATTGAGGTGCTACTCATGATTTGTTTTTGGATCTGTGCTTCTAAGGATAATGGAAAGACTTTCTTTTCAATTTTGGGATAAGTGAAGTATTGATTGCATTTGGAAGTTTCCCAATTCAGAATTGCCTTCCAGGACTGAATCCCTCATGATAATTTGGCTATTTTAATACCAAAATTGAAATATGCTTAAGTTTGCATTGTGCCAGGATTCTTTATATGATATTTGATGACCTCTTTGTGGAAATTGAAGTAATGGAAAACCCATTATGGGGAACATGAGTGGGAGTTGAAAATCTTTTCTTATTATCACTACTTTGGCTTGATGGAACCATTTCAGAAATAGCTTTTTCAAGGGTTGGATCAAGGGGGCTTTGAATTCTAATGCTTCAAAAAATTTCCAAATAAAAGATAAAAAATATAATTAAATTCAAATTTATTCAAGTTGTGTTCAACCTTTACCCCAAGAAGATTGTCCATATCCCAAAGGGGAGGTTGGTGGCACTTTTGAAGATAACTAATTATGACTTAAATTCCAAAACTTTCCCAAGCTTTGGTATTTATTGCCACAACTGGCCCCAACAAAAGAATTCAGAACCCTATTCAAAACATATCACACTATGTTTTCTTTTTTACCAGTGGAAGAATAGGAAGTTCTGAAGTTGTTGAGACATTTTTTCTTCTCTAGTTGCAACCGGGAACATAATTTATTCAATAATTAAGTGAGAAAGCGAGAAAAAAATGACATTTTCCTTTGTTATTATTTGGACTATTTAATTGATAAAAGTAAATAAAAGATTGAAAAATAAAAAAACCTGAAGAGACTGGATGACAATTCATCAATAAAAATTTAACAAAGGAGGGAGGGAACTTTAAAGTAGAATGAAATAATACTCTCAAGCATAGATAAAAAAGAAAAATAGACAAAATATTTGAGGGAGGAGATATGTAGAGTAGATGAGAGAAAAAAAGGTGGTAGGGAAAAAAGGCAAAAAATTCAGCTAAAAAAGAAGTTCTATGGGTACTCTAGCATTTTTAATAGAAAGACCACATGTCTAAAAGTGGCTGAAATGAGTTCTATAATAGCTGAAAGGTATGCTTAAAGGGTGTATTCCTGTTTGGAAATCTCACTGTATTCAAGGCTTAGTATGAGCTTAATTTAAAAATAGCAGAAATCTGTTTAATTAGTTTTATGACATACCCACACAAATCATAATAAGTACAAGATGTAGTCAACCCACAAGATTGATGTGTACAGCTTTTAGGTTAGGGACTGGCAGGAATGACCAACAAGCCAGCTTTGCTGTCTGCAGTACATGAGTGTAAGATTAATTCAAAATATTAGCTGTAATATTATGTTAGATTTCAATAAATATCATTTAAAAGTGCACCGTCTTATACATAAAGAAACTTCAACTTGGAAGAAAATACCTCTTTAGCAGCTCAAGCCAATTCATTTAAAGATCACCAAATTATCAAAGTATAAACTCTTTTTCCTTGTTCTCCAGTGAAAAAATGTAGTAGAAACCTCATTTATTTTTTACTTCTACATTATTTCATCCTTATTTTTTGCAGGAATTTATGTCATAATTTTAATATTCTCGGTCCTGGACCTGGTGTTCATATACTTTTACTAAGAGTTTTTCTGAAGGGAAATCTCTTCACTCTTGCTTTGCACATTATCTACTTATCCCTTCTTTATATCCATTTTTGATACCTGATCCCATTGCTATTAGTTCTCATTCATAATATTATTTTTAGCTATATTTCCACAAGCTATTAGCGATTTATCATTCCCTCGAGTGAATGCTGTTCCCAATAAGCAAGTCCCTTAAGCTTGAATGGTCTCTTTTGAAATTAATTCAAATTAAGATATGCTGTTAATATCAAGTAAGATAAAAATCTCAATATTTACATGATACCATTTCAATTTCCCGCCAATTAAAGAGTCAAGTATTCCATGTGAAAAGTACTTTTGGAATTTAAAAATATATGTATAAGTGAGTACTCTCATACTTCTTGTTTGTTTTCAAAATCAATTTATTCTTGGACAGATTTTTCACTTTTAAAATTGAATCTATTTTCTAATTCTCTTACTTTTTATATTCCATTAGATTTCCTTTATTGTTCATTTTCTGTTCCTCATTGACTTATTTTCTCATAAATTATTCATTGATCACATTATTAAAATTTATTAACTTTAAGTGAAATGAGATTTCTATTTTTTTTACCAATGATTTTGTAAAATTTTATTCTTGGTTCTCTGTATTTTTTCATATTCCTCACGTGATACGATGAGAATTATTATTGTCATTATTTCAATCATTGGTTTCTCTGGTATTTTTTTTTGACAATTCTTCAAGCTCAATATTATTGAGTTCTGAATCATTTTTTATCACATCAAATAATAATAACTAATCTTTAGATAACAATTTCTTGAACTTTTTTGGAGTTGATTTCTGAAAATATTTCTAAAATTTTTTGACAAAAGAATGTTGGAGTTTCACTCAAAATCTATTTTTCAACTGGGCCTTTAAGTTAGAACTTATACAAAAGTTCAAATTCACCATATATTAAACTATGCTTAAAAAATTTCTTATTATGACCAATATCTGCAGTTCATTGAAGCCTTTTTGCGTATTGAAAAAAACCAAAGGTTGTCAAAAAAGAAAATTCTACAATATCTAATGATGCATGGATGGCAGAATAGCCCGCTGAGTTTTTTAATCTGTATCGCTAAATGGTTGAATAATAACATGTAAGTGTGAGTGAGTTGTTGCATTTTGTTTCCATTGAAGCTCAAGAAAGATACGAAAAATCTTGAGCTTGTCATCTTAGAATTTTCGTCGCATTCCATCTAAATTGAATTTTTTATCCCAATCCTTGAAGCCAATCAAGGTCGCAATGATGATGGTTTGTCTTTAAAAATTAATTTATACTTTTTTAAGGCTATTTAGTACCTCAGCTCGTCAATATCTCCTGACATTTAGTCATCTCGTCATTGACCCTCTGAGTCGTTTGGAGGAATCTAACATTCTCAAAAATCTTTGAATCAAATAGCATGGTGTCAAGCGAGCGAAAGCCGATTCTGCTGGCGACGACTCTGCGATTGATCCTGAAGCTATCGCTGAAGAGAAAGCAAGATTAGAAGAATACAAGCTGCTTAATGGTGCCCTATTGAACCGAGTTGAGTGTTTCTGATTATTTCTTATCAATGTGATCTTCAACCTTAAATTAATACCAGATTATTCCTTTCGGTTTTTAGCATGCTCTTCAACAGTATTCGGAGAATGACTCATTGCCGCTCAGCGCTGCAGTCTTAAAGTTAAACCCAGAACATGTGACTGCTTGGTCTTTTAGAAGACATTGCTTGCTTGCGCTTCGCTTCAAGGCAGGAAAAGATGATCAACAATTTGAACAGGCTCTTAAAGGTGAATTGCCTATTACTTTAGCTTCCTTCGAACGCAATCCAAAAGCATATCCCATATGGGAACATCGCAAATGGGTATTGGGCCACCTATCTTTAGCTGATTGGAATGCAGAGCTGAAACTACTCGAACGCTTCCTTAAAATAGACGGTCGCAACTGTGAGCTGCTCATTTCACTGTATTCATGGCCAAATTATTCAAGTTTTATTTTCTCTTCAAATACAAACTTGGAATTTTTGTTGCATGAGCTTGTTAAAATTAATTTGGAATTCATAATAGTTCACGCGTGGGATTATCGACGTTATATCATTTCAAAACTTAAACAACAGGCCCCGTCGTCTAGTTTGAATACTGAGGAATTAAATTTTAGTGCCCGACAGATCGAATCAAATTTCTCCAACTTTTCTGCTTGGCATTACCGCTCAAAACTTCTTGAACCCGAATTGACCCAAAGCATTGATCAGGAAGAAAACCAGCAGCGCCGTTTGATTGAAGAATTGGAATGGGTTAGGGGCGCTCTTTGGATTGATCCTAACGATCAAAGTGCATGGTTGTATCACCGCTGGTTAATGAGTCATAGTAAGATGGAATGAAAATTCAAACTTTTTTCCCATTCTTGCACACAAAGCCTCTCGCCATACATTAAACCTAATGTGTTTTTGATTACTTGTGTCCATCTAGCTCGAAATGAAAAAATCTTATCAGCCGAGATTCATTCGATTGAAGAATTATTGGAAGTTGAGCCAGATTCTAAATGGGCAATGACAGCGCTTTTGCATGAGAGCCCTCAAAAATATTCGAAATATCTAGATAAATTATTGACACTGGACCCCTTGCGCAAACAAAGATATTTGGATCTTGCTAATAGTTCTCTTTCCGGCTTTTGATTGATACGAACTATATGAAAACTACCATTTGCTCTGTAATATAAACTCTAAAACTCAGTTTTCCTCATATTCAACATCTTCATGGTTACTATCACCAAGTTATATATGATTATTTTTACAAGATTCTAACTGAACTACATTCTAAAATATTCTCAATCTTAGCTTTCCGACATCTCTATGAATTGATATAGGGATATCAGAAATTGTGCCTGTACAGCAATGTCAAAAATTTATAATCAAATTTAATAATTAGAAAAGTTAGCATTGAAAACTTCAAAACTCAAGTACGTACCTCAAAGAAATTGTGTTTAGGCTTTAAGAATATTGCGGACCTTAATATTGATTTTACAATGTTATACACATCGCAATGTTAAGAAAGCTGTAAGTTCGTGGAATCCTGCTCAGAAATTTCAGCCCAGAAAAAAATTTAATTAGCTTATCGGCACAACTTATAGAAAAGTTTGCCTAGGAACTCGCTCGGAACAGATTCTATTTCATAGAGTGATGTAATGGCCACGCATAAGTTCCTCCAAAGTGAAAGTCCAAAATCTTTCAATATGGTATAAAATAGCTAAACCAACTGAAAAGGGAAAAAAAGAGTGAACTGGTTCATCAACAAGTGAACACAAATTTCAAAAGATTCATTCTTTTCAAGATGTAAAAAATTGAACAATCATTATATGAATTATTTTTCTCAAAATCTAAGGAATCATCTTGAAATTTTCCAAAAGGTTCTCTCAAAAAAGCTTAAGATTTATAAAAAAAAATAAGATAATGATTTATTTATTTTTAAATAATCTTGAATAAAAATTAAACTTAAATATAAATATATATATATATTCAAAGGCGTTTTAAGTAAAAAGAAGTTATGAAGGAAACAAAAAAATAGAAAAATAATAATGATAAATGAGATGAGATAAGATAAAAAAATATTTAATTGAAGGTTAAGGAATGTCATGAAAATGAAAGAATCCTATGCTCCTTGTGTTTTTTAGCCCGGTTCAAAGCCTGAGGTGAAGGATGAGGCCTCCAATTTCCCTATACAGGGGGAACTGGAAAGGGTTTTGAGATATGCCAATCTAATGTCTTCATACCATTCAAGCCTTTCCATTTATATTTGAATTTATGTCAACAGATTCCTAATTGTATTATAAATCCATTAATCATCATTACTTTGGTTCCATCAGGTACCCTATAAGTTTTTTTACTCTTCAAATATTCTTAAAGCTGCATATTACACCCTAGAATTTGTTGTTTCTTTTGACTATTGTGAGGTGTGGATATGAAACTTTGATTAAAGATCAAGTACTTTTCCTGTCCTCAAAACTTGTATAAGGTAGAAATTGATTAAAAATAGTATGAAATAATATTTTTAAGAGAAAACACACCAATTTTATTGTTTTTAACTTTATAAGTATGAAACAATGATATTATAAAGATTTATTGTTTTACCAACAATGAAAATTTATCCAGAAATACTCTACAAGAGATATTTAAGGCTACAAAAGATATTTCTTCAAGAGCAATTTCAATTGGAATTGATTGAACACAGAACTGCAGGCAATTAATATAGGAACAGAGGCTTTAAAAAGATTATTAAAGAGAAAACACACCCAAATGTGACCAGAGTGAATTTGGAAACAAAGTGACAAAGTTAACAGTGATGAAACATGCTTTAATTTACTTATGGGGTGGTTCAAGGGTAAAAATGATCAAAAGAGTTACAAACAATGATTATAATAATTTTTTCATGTGGTTAGAAGGCTCAAAATGATTTAAAAAGGGTGGTTGGAATGTTTTATTGATTGGTTTAACAGTGTTTAAACTAATTATAAAAGGAAAAGATTCTAACATGAAGAGAAAAGTGGGGCAAGGAAGACATTCTTTTATAGCCATCAATTCTTTCACTCCAAAAGTAAAATTTGCTCTTGTCAGTTGTGGAAAACACACTGACAACATAAAAGCAAATTATGGCATCATTGAACCCTGGTTTAGACCAAAAAAGGGCTGATTTCAGCCATTTTGGACCTTTAAATCAGCCATTGCTATAGTAATACCCGGTTTTAAGCCTTCAAAACAGATCAGAATGGGTGTAAGAGACATAAAAACCAGTCAAAACTGTTTTTACAATTATTGTTTCATTTTAAGGGTAGTTTTACCCTCTTGGCAACTGTTAAAACTGCTCTGGTTGGTATCAAAACCTAATCATCAATTGAGACACAGACCATATGACTCAATTCCAGGCCAAAAGTGATGAAATTTTGCATGGATTTTGACATCTCAGGCCTGTAAGCAAGGAATTTGGGGGTCTGACTCCCCTTGGAGGCAATATTCCTTCCCCCCCCCAGAATCAATCTTTCCAATCTATTTTTTTTTCTTTAATTCCTCATCATGTATTATACTTATAATTTACATATGTAATTCAATTGAGTTTTTACAGTACACTACTGTAATAGTTGACACCTCATATGTAAATCAAAGTTCACTTATGTAATACACGCGCACATTTTTACATTTCAATTGAAAATACTTCAATTCATCATAACTTCCAAACTACAAACAACACCTCAATTTTAACACAAAAATTGATTGTTAACACCACATGTGATGTGAGCTAAATTAAGGTTTTGAGGATTTTCAGTTGAGTTACAGAAATTTTACCCAGGGGTGACCCAACCTTATTTTTTATGAGGAGTCCAATGGTAAAGCAATTTTGATATGTTTGTTTTCTGGATGCAAAGTTATGATAATTTTTATTCAACTTTTTTCCAAAAATATTTCAATTTTGGTAATTTTGTTGAAAATTCATTTTTACTTAATTTTTTCAAGTAAAAATGTGCTTTCACAATTTAAAATTTCAATTTAATTTTAATTTCAAATTATAATTTTGATTAAATCTTTGTTTATAAATTTATATTTATATTTTAATTTTTGTTTTGATAATATAAATAAGTTTATTTTATTTATAATTGTATATTGTTTTATTATTTGTGGTCTTTTGGGTATCTGAAAATACCTCTAAGGCTCACATTCCCTCCCCCTAGAAAAAGAATATTAATTTGTAATATTGTTATTTCTAGTGTGTCAGAAGCTTCTGAGGAGTTTAGTGGCTTCAGGTATGTCCTCTTCTGCTAACCATTCATCTTTACAAGCTGGGTCACTGTAACTAAAAAGGTATTCCCTTACTTTCTTGGTTCTTAACATCCTTTCTTTGAGAACCTTTGTGATTATCTTAGTACCAGAAGATTCAATAGGAGTCCTATTCTGGGGAACTTTCTTTATCAAAGGAAACTTCTCAGAATCACTAGATTTATATGGTCTTACCAAGCTTACTGGAAATATAGGATGCTTATTGCTAAGTTCCTCAGATAATTCTACTTCAATTGCATTTTCTCCATGGAGGGCCTTAGTGACAAAAGGTCCTGCAAAGGATTCTTTGAGATTTTTACATCCTTTTATGTTATTGAAGTTAGTGGTGGATACAAGTACTAAATCTCCCACTGTGAAATATAGAGTGGCATGTGATTTGTCCAATTTGTCTTTGGCATATGAAAATGAGTCCTCCATGCACCTTATTGCATTCTTTCTAGCTTTTTCTAGCATTCCTTTGAAGCTACTAGCTTTGGGATGTATTTCAAAAAACTCCTTCCTTAATGAATCTTGGGGTAATTTGGGATTCCATCCCTTCTCTAGAATAGTAGGAGTTTGATTGGTACTGGCATGAATGGATGTTTTATATGCCAATTGCAGTGATGGTAAGAGAGTACACCAATTATGGGTGAACCCATAACAATCTTTCAATTCAAGGCCATATGAACAAAATCTTCTTACCATATCTTCCAAGTTTTGGATCATTATTTCAGCCAATTTATCAGTTTGTGGGCGGTAGGCTGTAGAGAAGGACAGCTTTGTTCCAAAAAATGAGTGAATATTTGTCCATAGTTCTGAGGTGAATTTGGGATCTTTGTCACTAATTATTTTTGTGAATATGCCAGTCCATGATATTACTCTATTCCATATTAGAAGAGCTGTATTCATGGCTGTATCATCCTTGTGACATTGTAGAAAGATTGGAGTCTTCCTTAATCTGTCAACAGTCACTAGGAATGCATTATAATGTCTATCACACACTGGTGGTAGGCCAGTTACCCAATCCATATGGACAATTTCCCAAGGTTTTCTGGGTTCTTGGATTTTGATCATATTTCCAAGTCTTTTGCCAGTGGATTTATTTTCCTTTTGACATCTGTCACATGTCTTGAAATACTCTGCCACATCTTTCTACCACATTGGCCACCATATACATGTATTTATCTTTTCTCTTGTCCTGTCCTCAGAAAGATTTCCTGAGAATGGGCTGTCATGGCATTATTCCAGTAAAAGATTCATTAATGACCTTTCCACAACTGTTATTACACATTCATGCTTAGTTCTGTGGTAAATTATACCATCCAGTAAGTGAAATCTTCCTTCATCATATGATTTCTTCCATATTTCATCTAAGGCATGTATCAAAGAGTTGTCTTTACAGTCTTTATAAGTAATTGGAATAGGATTATACAACTCTTATCTTGAGTATAGCTGTTCCTTACTTCCCCTAAGAATGTTGTGTTCAGATATGTAACACTGATTCCTTCTATTGGGATCTGTGGGGAAGCTTCTTCTGGCACATAAGAAGAATTACAAATATTATTTGGTAATGGCCATCTTCTCATTACATCTGCATTTTTATTAATATTTCAATCTTTGTGAACAATAGTCAAATTACCTCTATACTCCTGTATTGCTATTTGCCATTGGAGCATATGCCTGTTGGGTGTGTTCATTTTTGAAAGTGATTTAACAGAAGTAAAATCTGTTATCACTTCAAAAACACATCCTTATAGGAAGTAATTGAGTTTTTCTAAGGCCCATACAAGGCATAAACACTCCATCTGACTTGCCTCATATCTACCTTCAGTTGGTTTGATTTTCCCAGATATGAAACATATGGGTCCTTCCACAGGTTTATCATTTATAATCTGGACTTGATAAGGTGAAGCACCTATCCCATCCCCTGATGAATCAATAGAAAGCTTAAAGGGCAGCTTAAAGTCTGGAATTAGTAATATTGGAGCAGTGGTAAAGGCTTGTCTTAAAGATTTAAAGGCTTTGACTCTGTCACCAGTCTTTTCAAATACTGTGTCTTTGTCACATAATTTATAGATAGTTCTTGCTATAGATGCAAAATCTTTAATATTCTGCTTGTAATATCCTGCAAACCCAAAAAATTATTTGATTTCTTTTTTGTTCCAAGTCATAGGCTTCAGTAGCACTTCTGCAACTTTGTTTTTGTCAATCCCAAGGGATAAACCAGATACTACATGTCCCAGTGCTTTGAGTTCTTTAAATCAAAAATTAAATTTGTTTCAGGAAATTTTCATTTTTAAAGATTGAATTTTGTTCAAAAATCTGGATAATCTGTATATATTTTCTTCCCAGGTCTTGGAACAGACACTAATGTCATCAATGTAAATGATTAACCATCCTTCTGAAAGTTCTTCAGAGATGATTTAATTCATCATTCTTTGGAAGTGTGAAGGTGCATTCTTGATACCAAAAGGCATCCTCAAATATTCATACAATCCACAATGAACAATAATTCTTAAGTTCTTTCTTGCCCTTGGTGTAACCATATTTTGATGGAATCCCTCAAGGGCATACATGGTGCTTATATGCACTGCTTGAGATATTTGGGTAAAGGCAATTTGGATTTTAGGTATTGGGTACCTTTCTGGAACAGTGTAAGTATTCAGAGCTCTAAAGTCCCCAGCCATTCTAGATTTTCCATTATGCCATGCAGCTATGACTGGTTTAGTTATTTCTATCTCCTCATTGTGGCCAACCTTTCTTATTACCCCAAGGTCTAGAAGCTCTTTAATATGGATGTCCAGAGCTTCTCTTGATTTAGGACTTTCTTCATATTCAGGTCTTCTCAAGAGTGGTGGGTAAGGTCTTTCTATATTAATGATAATTTCAACCTCATGACTAACAATTGCTCCCAGTGGCTCCTTATCTGATGCAAAGGCTTTGTTGTGATCATATAAAAGGGCATAAAGTTCACTTTTGATCAGTGAGATGAAGACTGATTTCAGCTTCATCAAAATTTTCAGACTTGAGCTTTTCTAGCTCTAAGCTTACTGGTGATACTTTGTTCAGCATAATTTATCTTTCAAATGGTAAAAAGGCAAATTTTTGACACTTATTGTCCCCAATAGTAAATTATCTGTCTTTATTTTTATGTAAATCTATGCCATACAGGATTAAGTAATTATTTCCCAATATAAAATGGGTGCTAGAGCATTTTTCCATAACAACAAATTCAAAATTTATTCTTGAATTTCCAATTATATGTGCAAATGTGACAGTAGTTTCAAATATAGCCAATGCTTTCATAGGATTACTTGCAATGTTGAATTTTATGCCATCAATTGGCAACAATTGGTCTTCAAAATTTGGTACACAAGTCTTAAGAAAAGATTTTCCAACACAAGAGCAGAAGGCTCCTGGGTCAATTCAAAGCTGAGTGGGTTTTTTGTCAATTACCACTTCTTTTATACAGGAGTTACCAGCTGTATAGCCTTTTCCCCTGTTTGGTTTGGTTTCCATTAGTTGGGCATATTGAATACTTGATAGATAAAGTTGATCATTGCTTAATTTTGGCAACTGGAAATAATATTCCATCATGTCAAAAGTGGCATTGATATTTTCTATATCTTTTGAAGATTAAGAAAATATTGATGATTTATCATCTGAATTATCTTCAATTACCTCATCCTTTTCAACATCAGGTTCCTTTTCAATATCTTTTCATTTATTTTCCCCTTCTTGGGACATGTATTAGCTAAATGTGTGGTGCTTTGGAAAATATGGAGCTTTCTCATTATATCTGAAAATTTATACTTAATATTATTACAATTTTCTTTGGGATTTTTGTCCACAGAATCTTTCAAAGGTGTATTAAACCTTGTTTTGAGATTCACCCTACTAGAACCAATTATGGTTCTGGTGGTTACTTCTTCCAATATATTAATGACATCTTCTTCTGAAGATTTTTCAGCAGTACTGATTTTGACAGCATGCTCTAAGCCACCTCCACATTGTCTTAGAATTTTTCTGTGAATCATAAATTCTGACATGTCAGGATATAATTCTGTTAATCTATCTTTTTGTTGGAATAACCATGGTAAAGCTTTGTCTTTGTCAGAATTAAATTTAGAAGATTCAAAGGCTGTTTCAACTTTGAAACTCCAAGCATCATTGGCCCATTTGTTGATAATTTGGGTTTTCCACCAAGTCCACCTTTGGTGTCCATGTGCCTGTCTCAATTTTATATACCGTCTGTGGGCTGATCTGCTAAAAAAAGTGTTAAATCTTGCTGTTACCAATCTGTCAGGTAATTCAAAATCTTCATCAATCATGTCAATACCTCTGATGAATTCCATATGGTCATACTCTCCTTCACCACTCAAGTGAGGCCATTCTTTAAGTTTTGATACTTCTTTCAAGAGTGCTTGGCCCATTAATAGTTTCAAGTTATGAAAAGAAGTGAAACATTCATTTTTCAACTGGGAATTTTCAACATCCAATACTTATGGATTGGGAATTCCTGCACCCTCATTTTGATTCAGAGTTGTAGACATTCTAGGTAAGGTGTGCAGTAGTTTTCAATATTATTCATTTTACTGTTGCTACACCTTTGAGAATTTCTGAACTCATGTTGGAAGCTTTGTATTAAATTTATTACTTTAATTTTATACATATCTTTCTTATGTGTTACTTCTTTCCATAATGCTGTCTGTCTAGTATTATCAGAAGTGACTTGATTAAATTTCATTGTTAATTCTGATGCTTCTTGTTGTGAGGTGTCAAAACAATTTTTCAAGGCAATTTTATATGTCTTGACTTCAGTAAATGAATTTGCAATATCTTCAAGGAAATTCTTGTTATCTTTGATAATATTAATGGCTTGTTTTATTCTTGTTTCAATTATGTCATAAATATTGAATTTGGAATATTTTTCTGTTAATTCTTTGATAATAGAAGATTGTTTATTTAACGTATTTCCAAATGAATTGCCATTATTGGAAGATTTAATTTTTCTTAAAACATTTTCAAAACACATATGTGTCTCATTTATTTGGCTCAGACTTAAGTCATTTGTCTTAATATTGTTACAAATTGATGAATTTTATCAGAAATATGAATTTTCACATCATTTATAGCTATATACAAGTTTGTAATGCCATCTAGAATATTAGAAATAATTTATGATATTTTAGTCTGGCTTCCTCCTTTTTATGCTATTCCATCATTGTTCTGGCCATCTGAAATACATTTTCCATGGCATCCTTCTGAATCTTTGGGATTCTGTAGCCCTGGCTGTAAGGATTTGTAGCTGGTGCTTTGCCTTTGCCCTTGTTCTGAGTTTGTGGCTGCTTTTTCATGTTGTAATTGCTTCTTCCGGCTACTGAGGCTGTTTTTGGCACTTGCTTGGGTGGTGGAGGGTTTTTTTTCCTCCATTCTTCTGTTAAAAGAATCATGTTTTTCTTTTCCATAAATGGATGCCATCCATGGGTAAATTGCAAGTGTTGGGATGGCCCAGGAATTTTCTCACAGTCAGGTAAGAATTCATGCAGTTTTTCCACAGATCTGAAAGGACCTGGTACTCTTTGTGCTGCAATGCATTGTTGTAGGCCTTCTGGCTGGATTTGTATATATTCACCAAGGCGGTTTGAAGGTAAAACAGTACTGTCAGCTTCAGAATCACATAATTTGTCAGTTTGGGATCCATTTACTGACCCTTGTCCTTCTGTAACTGATTGGCTTCTGCCATAATCATGTCTATAACCTTTTTGGGAGCTGCTTGAGGGGCTATAGCTGGCTCCTGATCTGGTTCAAGGCATTATTATGATTAAAAATGTCCAAAATAGTAATTTTACATCAAAAACTTACTATTTTCCAAATTATTAGCTTTTTGGAGAGTATTACTTATGTCCAAATTGATTAATTCTGAAGAAATTGGTTCTGGTTTATTATTCTGAGCTATGATAACAGTACTATCATGCTCAGAATTGATATTACTTGCAGGAATAATGCTAGTAATTGTTAATTCAGTTTTGATATTTTCTTGTCTTACCACATTTTCAGACACTCAAGTAAATGAAGAAAGCAATTAATTAAGTAAAAAAAGGATTTTTCAAAAGAGAAATGAAGAACAAAGCCTCACTTATAATCTGAAAAAAGTTTTATTGTTTATGAAATTTTTGAATTATAAGTACTTTTATGTATTTTTTGAATTTTTCAATAAAAGACAAGGGATTTAAAAATAGTGAAAATATATGTCAAAGGTAAAATATCATGGCTGGGACCCTAAATGTTAGGTGTGAATATGAAACTTTGAATAAAAATCAAGTACTTTTCCTGTCCTCAAAATTTGTATAAGGTAGAAATTGATTAAAAATAGTATAAAGTAGGATTTTTAAGACAAAATATACCAAATTTATTGTTTTGAACTTGATAAGTATAAAACAATGATATTATAAAGATTCATTGTTTTACCAACAAAAAGAATTATCCAAAAATACTATACAAGAGATATTTAAGGCTACAAAAGAAATTTCTTCAAGAGCAATTTCAATTGGAATTAATTGAGAAAAGAATTTCAGCCAATTAATAGAAGAACATAGTAATTCTTAAAGATAAAACATGCCCAAAAGTGACCAGAGTGAATTTGGAAACAAAGTTACAAAGTTAACAGTGATGATAGATGCTTTAATTTACTTATGGGGTGGTTCAAGGGTAAAAATCATTATAAGAGTTACAAAAAATGATTATGATTATTTTTTTGTGTTGCTAGAAGGTTTAAAATTATTGAAAAAGGGTGTATGGAATATTTTATTTATTGGTTTAACAGTGTTTAAACTAATTATAAAAGGAAAAGCTTCTAACATGAAGAGAAAAGTGGGGCAAGAAAGACATTCTTTTATAGCCATCAATTCTCTTACTCCAAAAGTAAAATTGACTCTTGTAAGTTGTGGAAAACAATCTGAAAACAGAAAAGCCAATTTTGGCATCATTGAACCCTGGCTTTAGCCATTTTAGACCTTTAAATCAGCCATTGCTATAGTAATACCTGGTTTTAAGCCTTCAAAACATGTCAGAATGTGTGTAAGAGATGTAAAAACCAGTTAAAACTGTTTTTAAAATTATTTTTTCATCTTCAGGGTAGTTTTGAACCCTCTTGGCAACCGTTAAAATTTCCCTGGTTGGTATCAAAACATCATCATCAATTGTGACACAGACCCTGTGACTCAATTCCAGGCCAAAAGTGATCAAATTTTGCATGGATCTTGACATCTCACACCTGTAAGCAAGGAATTTGGGGGTCTGGCTCCCTTTCCCCCCCAGAATCAATCTTTCCAATTTATTTTTTCTTTAATTCATCATCATGTATTATACTTATAATTTATATATGTAATTCAATTGAGTTTTTACAGTAAACCACTGTAATAATTGATACCTCATATGTAAATTAAAGTTCACTTATGTAATACACACACATTTTGACATTTAAATTGAAAATACTTCAATTCCTCATAACTTCCAAACTACACACAAAACCTCAATTTTAACACAAAAATTGATGGTTAGCACCACATGTGATGTGAATCAAGTTAAGGTTTTTAGGATTTTTAACTTTTGTACATAAAATACTAAAAATGTAATTTAAGCTTATTTAGAGTTGAGTTACAGAAATTTTACCCAGAGGTGACCCACCTTATTTTTTATGAGGAGTCCAATGGTGAAATGATTTTCATATGTTTATTTGTTGGATAAACAGCTATGATAATTCTTATTTAACTTTTTTCCAAAAAATATTTCAATTTTGGTAATTTTGTCAAAAATTCATTTTTATTTAATTTTTTCAAGTAGAAATGTGTTTTGACAGTTTTAAATTTCAATGTAATTTCATTTTTAAATTATAATCAAATTTTCATTTTTTTTATAAATTTATATTTATATTTTAATTTTTGTTTTGATAATATAAATAAATTTATTTTATTTAAAATTGTATCTTGTTTTATTATTTGTGGTCTTTTGGGTATCTGAAAATACCTCTAAGCCTCACAACTATTTTGGATGTTTTTTCATATTGAATTGATTCATTTGAATCTTCTGGAACATGATTCATAATTTGAGATGCTGATAGTAAATTATATGAATCACAAGTAGTTGAAATTACTGTAATCAAATGGCTTTTAGGCCTCAAACTTCAGACTTAAAGAGTGTTGAGATTTTTTTTATTGTCTTTTTTTAGGTTTGACCTTTATTTTTTCTTTTTCAACAACTTTTAAGCAATTTGAAATATTAGATAATCCCTTTATTTGATTTTTTTGTTAAATAAATTTGATCTTCCTATAATTTTTAATAAATTTAATTATTTCTTAATATTTTTTTTTCAACAGAGATGATTTTTATTTGACCAAATCATTTAATTTTGATTTTGAATTCAATTTATGTTTTCAAATTCCATAGGAATAAGTCATTTTTGCATTTTTTTAAAAATAAGCTGGTTTGAAGTGAAAATTTAATTGAAAATCTGTGTAGTTTTCTCACCCTCATTAAAAGTCCCCATTGAAAAATAAATTCATAATTTCTTCTTTGACCAAATTATATGGCCATGAGTCTGATCCAAATAAACAAAATTTGAATCATATACTCATATTTCCTATTGACTTATATTGCATTCATAGAGTACAGTGAAAGGCCCCCCTTCAACACAGAACTCTTCTGTGGGAATGAATGAATACAAGACCTCTTGGAAGCACCTTCAAAAAATTTACAAAAAGCACTATATATCCCTAAAGAGGAATTTTCAATTCTAGTAGATGGATTGAAAATTGAAGGCTCTATTAAGGATAGGGAATTCATCTTTGGAAAAGAGAAGCTGATGTGTTTCCTATATAAACTCACCAATTCTCGGTATAAATATTTTAAAGGGCTATTCACAACCAGTTTAGCAATAAATTCAAGGAAGTGTGCACATTTAACTTCATCTATTCAATAAAAAATGGGACAGTCATACCACTCAAAATCTGGTGCCATGCCAAATATCAAGAGTTCTGATTCTGGATTTGGGTTACTGATGGTACAGCTACCAAGGGAAATATTTGGAAACCACTAATCAATTTTACATAGGAAACATGCACCCAGAATGTGTAAAATATTTTCTCCTCTTTGTTTTATATTTACTTTTTTTGTAAAATAATAAGCCAATGAAGTTCTTTCTCTTTCAGCCTTTTTTCTTTTTGTTCAATTTTTCATTTTTTTGAAAATATCTCCTATCCTTTTCTTTTTCATATTTTTTTTGATTTATCTTATGTTACTCTTGGGTTACTTTAGTTTTTCTTTTGCAAAAAACCTATTTTATTATATTTTCAAAGGTTTTATAATACTCAAAAAGTCAATTTTGTGTTTAAGATATTTGCTTTCATTTAGGGTTTTAGATTTCATGGAAGACTAACAGATTTTTGTTTTTTACAATTTGGAAATAACATATATAATTTTTAATCAAGGGTTATTAGATTTTAAATTATGATCACAGATTGTTATAATGCAGAATGATAGATTCTATATACAGGCTATATCCAAATGCATTCCAGTGGATAAAAACACATTTAAAAAAACAATAAAGTACTTCTAATTGTCAGGATTTTGCATAAATCATCCAAAGTTTGGATGAAATTCAATTCTGAATAAAGATGATTTTCATAATTTAGAGAAATTTATAGCATAAAAACATTTGGAAAACTTGTCTTCAATAAAAGTCACAACTCCAACATAAATTTCTACAAAGAAAATAATCAAGAGAATACATTTTAGGGAAGCAATTTTTCATTTCCCTCAATAATCCATACTTACACCTAGTGAGTGGAATTTGACCACAAAATTAATTTTTTAAATCATTTTGAAAATTGGACCTCAACCATATGAAGAGGTAATTAACTGTTTTAATTAGAAAATAATTATTATCACTTGTGAGTGTGTTTCAGGACTTAAAATAATTATCAACTCATCAATTGGATTTTTGGTCAGTAATGGTTTGGGAGAGCTCATAGGTCAAAAAAGAGTCTTTGGTATTTATTGAAGAAAATCAAATTTAAGAAGAATTTATCAAAAAAGATCAAGAGCCAAACCTCCTTTGTCTATATGAAAAAATGGAAAGGTCTCTGTACATTTTCTCCCACAATTTTATATCACTCATTGAATATTTTTCTCCAATTTTTGAGGCCAGAACCTTAAATTATCAGAACAATGGAAAAAAAATCCATAAGATAACTTGGCCAGCTCACTCCCCAGACTTTAAGCCTATTGAAAGCATTTGAAAAGAAATGAAATAAATTTTCTAAAAGCCATAAGTTATGGAAAACTTTCATGCAGAAATACTTTTTTCTTGGAAAAAGCTTTACTCACAATTTCTCAAAGAAATTTTCTTTGGAATTCTCAAATCCATGGGATGGATTATACACACAGGGGGAAGTACTACTTTCTGTTTTTTCGCTTCTTAACTTTTAAAAATTATTTTCATTATTATTATATACCCATATCTTATTTTGAACAATAAATATTCCATGTAAATCAAAACTAAATTTTTTCAGAAGAAAGCCCATTCAAAAGCACTTTCTTAAACGTTTATTACCAACAATTTTAAGCTATAACAAAAAGGGGGGTATGTGTGACCCTATATTTTTTTGTATATAATTATATTCTTAAGGAAATCACCACTATAAATTAATACAAACAAAGTTACCTTTTTTTGTACAGAAATTCAATCAGAAAGGGCCTTGGGACACAAAAGTAAGGTATTGCACAAAATTCAATTATAGGTGTTAAGCCTTATGTTTCAATTTATTACATATGTTTTGGATGGAAGAGAAGAAAACATTAAAAAAACATTTTCACCGAGTAATTGACTCAGAAATTTAATGTCCCATAAAATATGTATTTTTTAGCTTATTCTGGTTATCCATTGGTACCTGGCTTGATCACCCCATATTGGGAAGCAAGTTGAAACCTCAATGAGAATTTCAGAGAATCTTTGAGGTGTTCTCATTTTTTTTTTGAGTTTGTCTTTGGCTGCTAACTAGCAACTCAGTTTGATATAGGCCTACCAAAAAGGAAGAGATCTTTGATTTACAGAATTCTTTATTGTTCAACATAAATGAAACAGTAATAAGTTTACTGAAGAAGAAATATTCAATTCTTAGGAGGGGATCTGCTTATTATTCAAATTTTCAAAATCTAACTATCCTTGAAATTGGCTTTATGTATAATTAAATTATAAAAGATGTTTCTCAAGGAAAAAATAAAGATGAAGGTATAGATTTAGCTCATGCAAAGTATTGAGAACATGTTAAGATCTTAGTTCAAACACCTGCGGAGTATCAATAGAAAAGAGCTTACAGAAAGAAAGTTCCTGAATCCATGTAGACACATTAAATGAATATTTTAAATAGGTTGAGCTAGAATATCATTTATGTGTGTATGGGCTGAGAATTGAAATTTTAATTATTCAACATAATTTATTATTATAGTAATCTTGGCCATTCATTTAATATAGAGTTCAACTCACTGTGAAAGATTATTTAGTAGCCATTGTAAATTACCATCAAAATCATCACATAATTTCAAAAAATAGTAGTTTTACACTCTTTACCAAAATAACCCATAGTATAAATGGACTCTTGAATTTTGAGTTGATATTAGTATTTCTCATTCATTGTTAGAAATTCTTTTCACAAAGAGTCATGCTTTTAATGAGAATTAAGTTTACTTGATGAGTAAAAAACAGAAATTTAAATCATCTTCTCAACCTTTTCTCAAATTTATGTGAGTAAATTTCTCACTGCATCTTTCTTGAAGGTAATATATGATAAAAATTTCAATTTATTACACAGTTAATTGACCTTCTCATTGAAATAGGAGGAGGAATTGGTGGCTCTAATTTTGGGATAAATCCTTTCAGATGGGGATTCCTCACATTCATAGGTCTTATTAGATTTGGAATCACATCCTGAATTCATTTCTTTTTCCTTTCATTATCCATTTTAATTGAGTACTGGTTTTACAATATACACCAGTGTAATAGGTCTCACCAAAGACCTTACAGAATAAGTTGTAATTTGAAAATTTTACCATTGAATATTTTAATACCAAGACTTGGGCTATTTTATTTTGCAGTTTAACCAAAATTTGCTGTATGAAATAGCTCTCTTTATTGTACCTGTAAGATTTGTCTATGAATAATTTGAAAATATTACTATTAATCAACAGCACTATGAATGCTCTTATGAAATATAATAATAAAAATTATTAAAACCACAATTAAATAATTAATTACTTAATTATTTCTTTTACTTGTTATACACTACTAGTGATTATAACAGTAAGCAGTAATTGTCTACAAGAAGCAATTACTAGAAGAATTTGATAATAAAAACTTCTTTATTAAAATAATAAAATTATTTTGATATATAATTATCTTTTGTAAGAATATTTAAAAAAATAATCCTTGAAGAAAACTATCAATAGAGAGAAAAGTATAAGAATTAAGACAAGCACTCACTAATACTCCAAAGAACTTATTGAGCTATAATAGTAGAGGAATTTGATGTATAATTGTGAATTTAGAGGATCAAAATTGATTTATAACAGGATTACAACAATATATAGTTGATTTCCATTATCCCACATCTTTATTATTGATTCTGAAAGAATAAAACACTTAAGAAAAGATTAACTAATACTTGTTGGTAATAATGGTATAATTGAATAATGTGATGATTTGGAAAAAACAGCAAGAGGAGGCCTCTTTTAAGTCTAAGAAAGCTCACAGAGGAATTCCATGGAGAAAACTGAAAAACCTGTGAGTGATAAAACAGTAATCCTTTTTGAATTAATTATTGCATCACCTGTTGTCATGTAAGATTATCATAATTACTTAATTGATGCTTTTACATGACTACCAACCCAAATATGGTTAATAATAAAAGGAGTAACAGCTGTAAATATTCTTTTATTTAAACCTAAAAATCAATTTCTTAAATTTATCAATGTTATTGGAAATTTAATCACAGGTTGTATTTTCTGTGAATTTTTGAAGATTCAGTATTTCACATAGAATTATCAAAAATGGACTGTAAGTAAAACTTTTAATTTTACTTATGAAACTGTAATTCTTTTTGGTTTCTTTCTGAATCGTACTGTTCTACATTGGTCCTGGAAGCTTCATAGAGATTCATCAAGGATTGTATTTTAAACGAATTTTTGAAGGTTTTACCTCATTTCTACATAAAATTGCAAATAATACTATATAGCAGGTTGCTATGAGGTAAATAAATTGATACTAGTCCAAAAATGTTTTGAATTACTCTTTTAGGGCTTATCCATAGAAAATGATTGATAATGGACATGGTTACAGGAGTCTAAGCTGCTCTTTACCTCCTTGGCACATCAAAATAGCAGCTTATTTGCTATTTTCTTATGATTTAATGAGATTTTAACTTGGTAACCAAGTTCCAAAAAGTTTTAGTGTAATAATTGGGCAAAGATCAGCCATCAATCCAAGCTTTAGATCTGTCCATTCCTCATAGGCCTCAGAAGCTGGGTACCCTGGCTCTCTTTGACGTCTTTTGTCCCCCTTGACTATTTTCATGTCAAAAATAGAAATTCAGGCTTCAAGGCTGATATCCACTATGGGTGTACCAAAAGTGTATTTAGGGATACCATAATATTAAGTGCCACAAACATGCATAACACTATTCTTAGTGTATATTTAACATGAGATTTCTCATATTCCCATTATTTTGGTGTGAAATTGAGAAAAACCAAAATTTTCACAATTATGTTATGTGGTATTAAAGTATTTTACATATTACCACCTCTGAGAGTTAATTTAAGCTTATTAAATCTAAGAAGTTACCCTAGGTAAAGTCTTGTGTATAATCCAAATCTGGTCTTAAATCCATGGATTTACTTACTTACAAAGAAGTTATTCATCTTTTCTGAAATAAAAAATGATGAATTTTGAATATATGCATGTCTTATGGGTTATGCATAGCTCAAAATTTATTTTTAGAGATAGTTGTGGCCTATTTGGGTATGTAAAATATACCTCAAGGCTCACAGTACCATTACAGTTGGCTCAACTGAGAGATTGGAAGAGCTCATATTTAGTATAAATCCTCTTAATATATTGAGAAAAATACCCTTAGTCAGATACATAAATAATTCATATTATTTAATACGTTTTGAGTCAGACTATATCTCCTAAAGGTTCTCAAAGAAATTTCTATTTGATTTTATCAAAATTCTGGTCCATGCATCCTTTTTCAAACCCCTTTCCTTTTACTTTGAAATTTAATGCATGTCTGCATATGTTTTGGGGAAGCGACTGTTTTTTTCGGGGGTTGATTCATTATTAATTCTTTTTATTTTGATGGAATATGTATTATTGTATTCCAGAATGATTTATTTTTGTATTTTATGGATCACTTTTATGGGTTATTTCATAAGTATCTTATCTCTGAAAAAACTTATAATTCATTATTTTTATAATTTGAAATGTTGGGCTATTACACTTTTCTGAAAAATAAATCTAATAATTGAATTATTATTATCAAAATCATTTTTATTTTCATAACCATTTTTCATATAATTATAATCATTATTATAACTATCATTTGATTTTTATTGATTGGGGTATTGAAAAAATATTCAACAAATTAAATCCAACTTAATTTTCTGAAATATATTTTTATTAAGCTAAAAGATATAAATAATATAACATTGCAATTCACTTTGTGATTATCATTGGAAATGGAAGGTTCTCTGAGAAAACAATTAATTAAAACTTAATTTTGAAATTATTCAGTTTTTGGAGAAACAATTTAATAATTTCAAATAAAAAAGTATCCTTGATATTTTTCTTCTTAGGTTTTAATTTTAATTATGTTAAATAAGAATTAAGGTATTTGTAGTCTCACATAAGTTTTTGACAAATTCACATAACCCTTTATGTGAGTTTACCAAAAAGGGCCAAATCCATACAAAGGGGGTATCAAAGTCAAAAAAATATTCCCTGCAGTATTCATCAATTACTCTTCCTTTTATTGTTTTCCATTATTTGGGGCCCCTTCCAGGTACTACAATTTTTCTCAATTTTTTTGGGGGTAAAATATGATCAATTGTCCAAACCTTTGAAATTAATCACACCAAAGAAAATATAGAAATCAGTCCGACTTATGTATTCAAATGATTATTTAAAAATAAATGAAATCATGTTTTCATAATTAAGAAAAAAAATTTTTTTAGAAAATTCTTACATTGATAAATTCCTCTTTTTGAGCCAAAAGAGGGCTTTGTGGAAGTTTATGGAAATCTAAATTTAATTTATATTTCAAAAAACAAGTATTTATTTCAACTAACTATTTGAAAAATAAAAATAGTGGGGATTTATAATCAAAATAATAGATTTGGGGTAATTTAATGTACCAAAATGAGGAAAAACTATTCTGAGTCCACCTCCATAATGGTGGATGGCTTTTTTCAGGGTGTTGGAAGATAAAAGCAGTACAATATTCCATTTTATTTATATTTTTCTTCCCAGGCCAAAGTCTGGGGCCTAGAATGAGATTTTCAATTAATATTTATGGATGGAATATGAAAAGATAGGGAAGTAATGAAGTCCAAAGGAAGAGGATACTTATGGCCATCCAAAAACCAAACAAATATTGGGTAATTCCCATTGGGGAAAAAATTAATAGTTTTTTCAGAAGAATGAAATTAAACTGGTATTATATACTTGTTGGCTATGGAATCCCCCATGTCAGGCAGTAACACACACTTACTAAAAGGGGAAGAACCTAAGTACTCATACCATTCCAAACTGTCCAGCTACTTTCAAATTGAAGGAAATAAAGCATTCATTGATTCATTAATTCTTCCATTTTCTTGTATTTTTTCTACCAGAACCCCTTTTAAATCTTTCAATTGGTTTCCTGTATTGTAAATAAACTAGCCCAAACTGTAAATGAGTAAAAAGGAAGTTTCCATAGTGCTATGAAGAAAACTGGTAAATCAAGTTGGGGGTAATAATTTTCTTTTGGTAGGGTGAGGGGTGAAACTTCTTTTTTCTGGTTTCTTTCTGAAATTTGTGAGGTATTGAGGTACTTTGCTTACATGTATTTAGCCCATTTTAGTAAATTCACGTAAGGGTGCTAATGATAATTCAAAAAATCTGATGTGAGCCTACCAATCTCCTAAAATGATTTCTCCAAAATTTTGTTAATTTTAAAAAAAGAATAAAAATGGAAAAACAAAGAAAGAAACTTTTTTTATGAATTATTAATTTTAAATTTAATATCTTTGAAAAGGAATTCTTTTTTGAAAAAACATATATTCAAGAAAATTAATGAATTAATAATTTGTTTTCAAAATAAAAAAAAATTGAATGATTAATTTAAATTTAATTGAAGGATTCAGAAAAAATGAAAAAAATGAAAAGAGAATATATCCTTTTTTAATTTTAATTTTGATTAAAAAAAGTATTTCTTTTTTTAAGTTAAATCTTAATGAAGAAAAATTGGTTTTTTTGTTGACATCTCTTTTTTAAAAAAAAGGTATCATTTTACATTTTATATTTCCAAAAGAAAAATTGTATTCTTTCATATTTTATATATTAGTATATCAGTTTTTTCTTGAAAAGAAAAACTCAAATTTTCAATATTTTATTTCATTAATTAGGATTATTCTTTTTCCAAAAGTAAATTGAGCCCCCACCTTTTTTGGAAAAAATATAATTTTTGAAGAGAGCAGTTTTTCTTCTTTTTGAACTGAAAAAAATGTATATACATATACATATATATAATAAAATAAAAGAATTCCATTTTCACAGCCACTGCTATTGGTAAAGGGAATTTTTCATTACCCTCACTCAAACTCACTAAATCAGAAAATGTTTGTTGTGTATGAGAATTCAATTTCATAAATTCTATCTTTAAACACTCATAAAGTTTGGATTCACCAACACATCCTTTCATTACTTGTATAGGCTTTATTCACCAAGTATGGTTTTGGATACAACAACCCTCAAATTTATGATCACCCAAACCCACCACACCTCTTGTACAGACCCTGTGTATTCATAAAAGGACTTTATTTCTCAAATCAATCATTCTCCCTCTGGGAATTTCCCGCATTTGCTTGATTATTCATGATATTTTATTATTACTCTTGGAATATATTATTATTAATTATTGAGCTAATCCTAGCCTTCCCTTACTTGTTAAGTGGAGTTTTGGTGGCCATATCCTTATTTACCTTTCCCTTCTCTCTGAAAGGTTGGAACAGTGGCCTTGTAATTGTTTGTTTCTGTATCTATTATTTTTTATTTCTAATTGCTGAGTTTTTCTTTACAATTAATCTATTATTTCTTTTTTATTAGTAATATTACACATTACTTACACTTCCAAGGTTTCATTCTTCTTTCTTCTTATCCCTGTGAAAGTGAGTAAAATCCTCAAATAGCAGGTTCTCTTCACTTAGAAAATCTCCTGTGAAATTATATCAATTAAGTAATAATTACTTCTTTCTTTGATCATTCTTTTGAAATTTCCATTGACTGATTCATCAATCATGACTATTTTATGCTTTTTTTATGATATTATGGTTCTCATCAGTTTTCATCTGAACACTTATTTCTCTCTTATTATTCAAGAATTTCTTACCATTTCATGTTATCCTTAAATTCTTTAAGTTTTTCTCTTTTGTGTGAAATTATGGTATTTTCAGGTTATTGGCTTCATTCATTGACTTCATATTTAAGTTAAAGATTATTGATTCATTCCTCAAGCTTATTATAAAGATTTTTCACTCCCATTGGATTTGGTTGATAATTTGATCTTTTGTTCTCAAGTATCACAAAATGTTTTCTGTTAATTTATTCAAAATGACTTTTCAGAATAGCCCTTCAGCCAAGGATAGAATATTCTAAAGAAATTAAGCTGTCCTGACTCCTAAAACTAGGGTCCTCCTTGACTGTGCACCATCAGTTCATAAACTGAGTGCAAATTTTGATAGAGGTTATGAGTCTTTGAGATATTACCACATATTCAAAAAGGTCACAAAAAACTATACAAAACTTATTTTAACAGTAAGAATTTAAATAATAATACTCAAATAAGTAAAAATTCCATAAAAAGGTATAAATTCTTGATTATCACAGAAAACAATTGATAAATGTCAGCCTGTGACTCAAAGCCAGAGCACAAGCATGACAGCCAGAATACCATAAACCAATGGTAGAGCAAAATATCACCAAAACATGGAGCTGAGCAAAACCAGCTCAAAAAGTATCAAAAGAAAGACAAAACTAACCTGTTTTGAAATATACAAGTCCCTTAATCATAGGACAAAGAATAACAAAGTTATTCTGCTCAAAGAAGTTGCTGAGCATAAACCTTAATTTTAACCTCTCATCTGAAATCCAAAGAAAGAGGATTAAGCCCAGGAAATGGGTATTTGAATTGAATCTCTAAGTCAGGGCTATTTAATGGGACTAGCCAAATAAGGAGTAACAAAATATTCACCTCTCATCTAACTTCTACAGTTTTAGTATGAGATAACTAAAGTAGGGTTATTTTGGGAAGAGCAAAATCAGGTCTTTCTGATGGTTCCATCCATTTCCCCATATCTCATCTAGAACAAAACTTATGGGGAAAACAAGTTCAAAACAGATTTTGAGATATTCATATATCTGGATAACTAAAATTGAACATGGCATAACTTTGCCATATTTAATGTTAACCATACCAAATAAGGTACCATTGTGTAGATCCCATCCAGGGCTACACAATGAGCCAGCTCTGGGCTCAATATCTCAAAAACTGACAAAGTGATAGCAGCTTTAAGGTCAAAATCCCACATTTAGACCAATACACCTTTACTGTGGGATAATATCCCACAACTATGATTATGAGGTGTCAAATAGACAAAAAAGTTTGTTTAAACTTCGATACCTCATAGTTCAGTCAAATACAGGGGTTCATACAGGTTCTGTACAGCTTCTGACACGTCCAAAGCACCAAAACACACCTTTAAACTCCATTGGTGAAAATTTTCACCCTGTATAGGGTAAAAATGACAACTTGTGGCTCTAAAACCACATTTCAACCCAATACCAGTCTGTATTGAGTGTGTAGCACAACTTACCAGCCCACAGTAGTGAAATGTTCACTCTGTGGTTGTGTGCAGAGGTAAACAACCTCCCACTAACCCATAACAAGATAAAAGGAGGCCTTTCCTCACCAGAAGGCCAATCCATCCTCCTGTTCTCAATATTCTTACGTGGTATAGCTTCTTAAAGAAGTGGTACACCTATAATTAAGCATGTATAATTATAATTTTAATTATTGTAAACCAACAGATAAACACTGCACCCAGGGCTATCAATAGCACTCACTATCAATAAATTCTTTTAGTATAGCCCTTTTAACCATCTACTCACTTAATCATCATGATTATTTTCGTGTCACACTCACAGTTATAGCTTCTTTTTATCATTTTACAGTTATATTATAAATTCACCCTGCCAATAAACATGTGACATAAATTACATTGCTGGATTTCCCATGAGAAAATTCACATATAACATCTTCATTTCATATCTGTAAAGTCAATACTTACTGAGATAACCTAAATATATGCACTTTTATGATCAGCAAATATATTCATGGTTTTTAGCTCATATCTTTTGAATTATGCATTATAAAGAGTTTATCCAAAAGGAAATTTATGATGAAAAAATGGTAAAAATACAGATATACAATTTATTTGACAATCTTGCAACAAGATTAGAGCTTAAAAGGGATTATTGAGCAAAATAGCCATAGCTCTTGACCATGTTAATTTACAAGTGATCCAAGCTTAAAGAAAAGTGAATATTCATATTTTACTAGTTAATATGTGAAGAATGATTTAATTTCATCATTATATTCAAGGTATAGCCCCCTGAAATGATGGTTTGAAACTTAAAGTAGTAAATTTCAACAGAAAAGATGAGTTATAAGAAAAATCATCAAAAATAAACTTTTGATGAGGTGATAAAATTATCTTTAAGCCTTATTAAGAACATTACAATCTATCAGAATTCACTCTCTGAATAACTCAAAATCTATGGATGATCAAAGCTAAATATTAAAAATGATCATTCATGATCACTAACTGTAATATTATTTTACATTTAACAGTGAAATAAGTAATAAAGCTGGTGGACACTAGTATATTATGATTAAAGCTAATAAAATACACAACATTTAACCTTTTTCAAAGCCTATTAGGTCAGAGAAATTAGATTTATAGTGATAACTCTAAATAATGGCATAATAATGAGAGAAAAAGGTTTAATTATGATTTAATAATAACCAAAACTTAAAATATTGATCTATTCCAGTGGATACCATCAGTAAGCCTCTACTAGATGCCTTCTGCACTCTAGGAGGGAGTATTTTAATATAAATAGAGCTCCCTTTTCTCTATTTACCCCTCAGACACATCAAAAACACCAAACATTAAATCAAAAGGTAATTTCTTTATTCTATATATATAGCTCTATTATATTATTAAGGACCAAAGATAATCCTTTGAGTAATCTCCATCTTTGGTTTGATTCATCCAATATCTTATTGTTTTTTTTGAATTCCCCAAAAATCTCTAAATCGATTCAAAAATAGTTAAAATAAGAATTCTCTCTATTTTTTACTGTAAATACAGCTTAAATAAGTTGAATTTACATTATTAGGAATAAATTTATTTAAAACAATTATATTAAGTGTTAAAAGTAGGTTATTTTCTCTTTATTATCATTTTTGATAATTATTTTATTAATATAGATAGTATTTATATTAATATATAACCTTAATATTAGTTCTATTGTTGTTATAATTTTTTTTTATCATTTAATAAAACAATTTTCTGCCTTTATTATTTTTTGGTAACAATAATAAAGTGCAATAAAGATCCTAATCATCAAATATTAATATGTTTTTATTATATTATTCCATTTATTTAAATAATTTCATTATTTTATGCCAAAATGATAATAATTATTTATTATTATAATCATTTTTAATCTTATTACTCATTTAAATTAAGACATTCAGAATACAATAAGTAAAATATCAGTAATTCTTACATATTTTTTCATAGTAGAACCTCACAGAGGTCTATTAATGGAGGAAGAAGAAATTTTTAGAAGAGGAGTTATAAAACCAAGAAGATAAATATCATTTTATGGCCTGATAGGTTCCTATCTTTGCACATTTGGGGAATCTGAAAAGGAAGATTGGGAGGAGTCCGGGAAGAGGAATATGAGACAGAGATTGGAGTGGAAGCTGCCTTGGAAAATTATCTTTAAGATCTTCAGGGTCCAGCTCCAGACCTTTTTAATCATCCTTTTGTCTCTCAATCTGGACCAAATATTCTCAAAATCATGGAGATGATGCCTCAATCAATTTATCAGATAGAAGACTTCAATACTCCATCCATTAAGGCACCTGATTATTTTGATGTTACTCAAGATCACAAATTGAGAGGATTCATCTGATACTCTCAATTAATCTTTAATAATGACCCATAAAGCTCCTTATTCAAAAGAAAGAAGGTCCTTTATTAAAATTATTTCCTAACTGGTAGGTATGGAAAGATTTTTGAGCCTTACCTCTCAAATATCTCCAATGAAGACCCCTCTTATCTTCTCAATAACTGGAAAATCTTTGAGGACCAGTAATTTATATCTTTTGTGATCCCAATTAAGTAAGAAAAGATTAACAGGAAGAGTTGTATTATTTGAAAATGAGGAAAAGTGGTAATTTTTCCTTGTATGTAGCTGGTTTCAGAAGCTTAATTTCAAGAATTGGGGATTGGTGAGGAAAATATTATATCAATTTTTATGGAAAATGCTTTGAATCAAGATTTTTGGAAGAATTGGATTTTCACATCAGATATTTTTATATCTTTCAAGAACTCATGGACATTAAATTGGAGTCAGATACCAGGTACAATTAGAGGAGTTATGAAAAGAGGAGCTATCAATGTATGAATCCTTCAGTACCTGGTTCAACCTTCTTCAGGCCTCCTCACAATCCATCCTCCAAGAAGCTTCACCAAAAAAATAAGATGGAGACTTATCAAGCTTCAAACTATAATACTCATTCTGCTTGCTCTATAAGGAAAGCATTTTAATTAGTTCTCAAAGGGAGAGAATAGGTGAAGAAGTATTATTAATTTATTTTTGTGGAAAGCATGCCCTTTGAAAGTTTTCAAAAGGGCTCAAAACAAGACTGAGCCATGAAAAGGCTTCTCTAGCAAGAAGAGAAAAGGCTGAGTATGAATTATTATTTTTTCAATAATTCTTACCCATTTCTGTCAACAGAAATGTTTTTGACTTTGAATACTGGTATTAAGAACTGTTTAAAGTTTCCAATTTTTTATGCTCTCTCTTATATTTTTTACATTATTCACATTTATTCTGGTGCTAAAAAACTGCTTATTGAAAATAATTTTTTTCAAAATTCCTCATTGACTAAGTCTGAGATCCATAAAAATATTCCTATTTTCATTTTTAATTCATAATAATACCCTTCCTTATTGATCACCCATTATACAAAGTGGGTGGCAGACCATCCTTCCTTCCCAAGCTTTTAGTGATACTTTATATTATTTCCTTTACCACTTTAATCCTGTTGTTAATTGTAAAGATTTCTTAATCACCTATCACTCTAGTTATAAGGATTCTAATGTTACTATACCTTCTTTTAGTAATGACTTTTCCACTTCAGTCAAAATCTTTACTATTTCTTGTGAGCTTAAGTAAACTTCCCTTAATTCTTCTTCCCATATACCTCCAATAATTCCCTCTCAGTAATTAATTAATTCAAGAGATGAATTCTTGAAAGATAGAAAATATTTTGTAGAAGATTTTTTTATAGCTGCACTTCCTCTCCTTCAAGGGAATATGGACCTTCCTCCTTTATCTTCTCATGCATCCCTGAAGAAGTGGTATGAAAAGGAATATCCAGAAGAAGTTGAAACCGTGTTTGAGGGTCTCTACCTCCAGTTAGAGCTATATACTCATTATCCAATTAAGATTCAGTGACAATAAGAGCCTAAAATTAGGATAATATATATAAAGGTTTTATAAGGCCAAGCTCCTGTTAAACAGGGTAACCTGTTTTTTTAATTAAGACAAAGGATTGAGGCCTTTTCTTGTGTGTTGCAACTGAAAGCTTAATTTTGTCACTAGGAAGAACAGGGAATATGTTCCTCCAATGAATTTGATTTTCCCCATTTTCAATTTTTCCACTATCTTTCCCAAGATAAATTTGTGCAGTGCTTATAATCTCCTGAGAATTTAACTTCCTTTAGAGCAAAACATAGTGTTAATGAGTATTTTTCTTACTCACTCAGATTCCCAAAAGATCCTCATTCGTTCCAAAATCTGGTGAATGATATATTAGAAGATTTTTGGGATGATTTTTGGTAGCTGTTTTGGATTATATTACAGTTTTTTGCAGTTCTGAGGAGTAAAATGTTAAAAAGGTGGCCTCTGTCCTCCAGATAATGGGGAAAATAAATTATTTTTTAAAGAATTGAATTTTTAAAGACCTTGGTTATTTTGTTTCAAAGTATAGCCCCAAGATGGATTCTTTTAAAGTTCAACAAATCCTCAATTTCCCATAGCTCAAAAACATCAAGGAACTAAAATATTTCCTTGGATTTTCAGATTTCCATTTTTTTTCATTAAAACGTATTCCAAAATATAACTTCTCTCACTTATCTTTTAAAAAAGTATATCCCTTTTACCACCAATGAAGAAGCTCTTGGTCAGTTTTGATTACTCAAATAATCTTTCATCACACCTCCTATCCTTTTCCATTTAAATCCTTCTCTACCAACAACTGTAGAGACTTATGCTTATGATTATTCCTTGGTTTATTTACAGAAATAGGTGAATGACTCAGGAAAGAATCCCATTGAAATTGATAGTTTCAAGCTTCTACCAGCTGAGCTGAACTATGAAATAAATGACAAGGAACTCCTTGTCATAGCTTGGGGGCTCAAGAGCTGGTAAGCATTTCTTCTTTCCCCTTCCAATCCTTTTTAAGTCTTAACATACCACTATTTCATCTTAAGATCTTAATTTCTGTCAAGTATTTTGTTCTGAATTTCTCTGAAAACTCCATTTTTCTATCACTTACTTCCAAAGAATGCTAGCTAATTCACCATATTGTCACATCAGGACAGTTTGTTTCCTGAGGGGAGGTTTACTTCAAAATCAAGCTTTTATGCAAGATTAAATTCAATAATCAAAATTTTTCTTGATGAAAGTTAAATTATTCTCAGATTTAGTAGATAAAATTGAAAAAGGAAGTATGGAGATATAATGAATGAAGGCAACTAATAAATAAATCAAAAAAATCTGAAAAGGCTTCAAATTATTCTCTTGAGCCTCAATCCAAGCCTTTTTGGCTAAAATATAGGGTGATCCTTCCAAGAAATTCAGTGTAAAAACTAGATATTCTTCAAAAGAGCCATTATTGTCTATTTTCTGGAAACCCTGGCCAAGAAAAGATCCTCAAGCTCATAAAGGGGTATTCTTATTGGGCTGGAATAGAAGAATTCATAATTTACTATGTGTGCTCATGTCAGAAATGTTCAAGAAACAAATACATTAACCAAAAGAATTTTGTCTTAATCAAACCTCTTCAAATTCTATCTGGCCCTTGTAAGTTCTTATCAATGGACTTAATCACTCAATTTCCACCTTTAAGAAGCTTTTACTAAATTTTATTAGTTTGGAAAAGATTAAAAAAATGGCAATCTTTATTCCATCTTATTCAACAATCACTGATTTGGACTTAGCTCAAATCTTGATAAACAATGTCTTTTCCAAGAATGAACTTCAAATCAGTATTTTCAGCTATAGATAATCCCTTTTTGTTTCATTATTTTGGACCCATTTATGCCAGAAGCTAAATATATTGAGAGATGTTTCAACTGCCTTTCTCCCTAAAAGATATGGACAGACAGAGAGGGTAAATCATATTCTAGAAGAGTATCTTTGGATTTCTGTCAGTTATCATCAATGTGAGCCTTGAGTTTTGTTCTACATACCCGAATAATCTATAATTAATATTAAAATAAATTCTGAATTATGCATAACCCTTAAGTCATGCATATATCCAAAATTTATCAGTTTTTATTTAAGAAAATATTAGTAGCTTTTTGTGAGTGAGTAAGTCCATGGGGTTAAGGCCAGATTTGCATTCTACACAAAAATTCACTTAGGGTAGCTTTATAGAGTGAATAAGCTTAACTTTACCCTATTTGGTGGTAATATGGAAAATACTTCAATACCAAATCATCAAGAACACATAATAGAATTGTTGTATTTTTTGTTTTTCTCAATTTCATACAAAAATAATGGGGATGTTGGAAATCCCATGTTACATACAGATCAATATTAGTTTTATACATATTTGTGGAAATTTAAATTACAGTATTCTTACATATGGTTTTGGTACACCCATAGTGGATATCAGTATTTAAGCCTTAACTACTATTTTTGATGTGAAAATAGCTAAAGGGGACAAAAGACATCAAAGAGAGCCAGGGTACCTAGCTTCTGAGGCCTTTGAGGAGTGGATGGCTCTAAATCTTGGATCCATGTCTGATCATTGCCCAATTAGTACACTAAAATCTTTTGGGAACTTGGTTACCAAGTTAAAGGCCCATTGAATCATGATAAAATAGCAAATAAGCTTCTATTTTGACATGACAAGGATGTAATGAGAAACTCTTACTCCTGTATCAATGTCAATTACTATTTATTTTGCATGGATAAACCCTAAAAGAGAAATTAAGCCCCTTTTTGGACTAGTATACATTCATTTATCTCATGGAAACCAGCTATTACTATGCTATTTGCAATTCTACATTGAAATAAGGTAGAAACTTCAAAAATATATTGAAAATTAAATTCTTAATCAATCTTTCTTAAATTCTCACAGAGAATGGCAGAAGCAATAATAAATGTTAAAACCAGAAGTAATGATGACTTCATAATTAAAATTAAAAGTTTTACTTACAGTCCATTTTTTATGATTCTACCTGAAACACTGAATCTTCAAAAATTCACAGAAAATACAAACTGTGATGAAATTTCCAATAACATTGACAACTTTCAGAAATTAATTATTTTTTTAAATAAAATAATATTGACGTTTGTTACTCCTTTATTTATTAACCATAAATGTGTTTGTAGTCACATAAAATGACTTGATTAACTAATTATGATAATCATAGGTGACAATAAATGATGTAACCCATTATCCCAAAAGTATTAATGGTTTCTCAGTTTGCTCTATGGAATGCCTCTGTGATCTCTTATTGACTCAAAAGAGGACTCCTCTTGCTGTTCCTTCCAAGTAATCTAATCATCCAATCATATCATTAGTACCAACAAGTAAGTATTGGTTAATTCTTTTCTTGAGTGTTTTAATTATTTCTTAATCAATCAGAAAGATGTTTAATAATATAAATATACTATTTAAAATAGTATTTATATATTATATTTTGGTATTACTTTTATAATAACATTTTGATCCTTTAAATTCACACTAAATCTGTCAAATCACTCTACCAATTATTTAAAAGGTATTATTGGAGTATTAGTTATTTTTTTCATTTAACTATTAAGGTTTTTCTCTAGTAATAGCTTCATTCTATAATTATCCTTATAATTACTCCTGAGAAAGATAATTATACATTGAAATACTTTTATATTATTTGTACAAGAATTTTTATTATTAATACTTCTTGTAATTGATTCTAATAGACAATTACTGCTCATTTTTATAATCATTAGTAGTGTATAGCAAGTAAAAGAAATAATCAAATAATTATTCATTTAATTGTGGTCATAATAAATTTATGTATTATATTTAATACAAACAGTCATAGTAATATTGATTAATATTAATATTATCAAGAGTTTCATAGACACATCTTACAATGAATCTTACTGGCACACCTGGCTCCCTCTGGCTAAATTATCCTACAATAATGAAGAACATTTATAAGAAAATATCTGATTTTCACAATTCATGGAGTAAGGCCCAGCTTGGCTTTGATTGAAATTTATCAAAAAACTCCTTCTGTTAATCTGTAATTAAAACTATGCTCAATACATAAATTTTTAAAAAAAGAATTAGAGTTATGAATTTAGAATTTCAAAAAATTTCCAGATAAAAATAGATAAATTAAACTTGATTTCCAACCTGGGTATAGATTATGGCTCTCCCCAAAGAACATCAAGACAACAAGACCCACCAATAAGACCTAAAAAGGATTTTTGGGACTAGTTAAGGCTCTTAGGAAGGTTGGAAGCCAATCATATCACCTCAATTTACCCTAAAAGATGGAATTCAGTCCACCCAGTCCTCCACATTTCCTTATTAGCTCCTATAAAGAAACCAAAAATAACAAAATTTTATCAATTTCTCCCACCACCAGTCATAGTGGGAGAGCAAGAAGAATTGGAAGTCATACAGGTTTTGGACTCAAAACTCAAGAGAGGTAAATTATTGTATCTTGTATAGTGTAAACGCTTCAGTGGAAAGCCACAAAGAGCCACTTGGGAGCGGTCTGGAAGCCTTACCAGCTCTTCAGAGATTTTCAGAAACTTTAATTAATTATATCCTGAAATGCCTGGTCCAAAAACCTCAAGAGTTTGATTTAATTATTCTTTTTGGGGATTGGATTTTATGAAAGTAAGTTACTCTCCTGGAATGAACCTTTCAGATGGTATTTTACCAAAAATTGCTTTAATAATCACCTTTGCCACTTTTTGAGAACTTTCCAATCCTTTGGAAAGATTCAGAAGGACATTAAACACTGTGACCCTCAATTTGGATACATAAATAAAGGATATGGCCAAACTCATTTTTCTTATTTTTATTATTTGATTTTAAATCAAACCATTTCCTCAACTAATTAATTAGATAGAGCTATATTTTATTCATTAATTTTTCTCCTTCCTATAGTTATTGGTGGGAAGTAAAATTTATGACTTCAATTTTCATCTCCTGGTGTTTGTCTCTTATGATGTCCACTTTTTGTAAAACAACACCTTGGCAGCTCTGTGAGCAAAATCATGCTTTTTTTATCCTTCTGTTCAATTATTCAAAAAAAAGAATATCACCTTAATAATGACAGCTCTTAGAGGTTTCATTTGTTATATTTTTTTCTTCACTCCCTTTTTCTCTCAAAAATTTATTATGTTCTTTACTTTTGGAATTCTTTTCAATTTCATTTATTCAAATAATGAATCATCCCCTCCTCAATCATATACTTTTAGGTTCAATTCTTTCTTTTATAAATAAGAAAAAACCCAAAAACATAAATTCTAACCAACCTTTCAATTTATTCCCATATCATCAAATGTTCTTTGTAATCCATTAATCAACTTATCTTCACCCCATATAAACTTGGAAGCCATCTCTTCAGAAGCTGCTCCAGGAATTATCCTATCATTTGAATACACAATAATCTCTCTACTATTACTTTCAACCCTCTTTAAGATCCTGTACATGGAATAGTGAGCATTACCAAAATTTGGATCCTCCCTTGTAGTTCTTACAGAATTATCCTTTCAACTTTTGAATACTTGGGTAGCTGGGAAAGGTCATGTTTATCTTTCAGTTCTGTTTTTACTGGAGGTACTGGTCACAGGTTGTATATTTTTGGATCTTAACATGTTTTTTGGTCTAGTGGTAAATTTAATTGGCAAAGGTCTGGGTATATAACACTGAACTTGAGAAGGCCTTAGATTGGAATCTTGTGGAGTACTTTTAATCACTTTATTATTTATCTTTTTGCAAGGTGGTTGGACAGGGAAGGAATATTGAGGATTTCCATATTGTGAGCCTTTTAGATAGGACCACATATCCAAAAAGGTCACAAAACAGCTTCAAAATACTTATTTCAATGATAAGAATTGAAATTATCATCTTTAAGTAAGTAAAAGTTCCATAAGAATGGATAGAAACTTGATTATCTCAAAAACCAATTAATGAAAATTTTAAATAAATTACATCATTGGATTCTCCATGAAAACTACACATGTAACATTTTTATTTCATATCTTAAAAGTCAATACTTACTGAGATAACCTGAATATATCCACTTTTATTATCAGCTCATACATTCATGGTTTTTAGCTCATATACTTTGAAATATACATGATAAATAGCTGAAATCAAATTAATTTACCACTTAATTACTGTAGAAAAACATATATAAACTTTACTTCACAAGCTATAAATGGGGTTATAACTTACAAGGGTTTATTGAGAAAAATTGTTATAGCTGTTTACCACTTTGTGGTTAAACTGGTCCAAACTTCAAAAAAAGTTAGATATTAATATTTCAATATCTTTTAAATGAATAATTCTGTCATTTTAATCTTTATATTCAAGGTATAACCCCTTGAAATCATGGTTTTATGTTTGAAAATATTAAATTTTGACAGCAATAATGAGTTACAAGAAAAATCATCAGAAATAGATTTTTGATGATTTAATAAAATTCTCTTGGAAGATTAAAAAGGAAATTTCAATCTATAATAATTTGCCCTTTTAATGGCTTTAGCATGTATAGCTCATAATTTATTAATTATCAAAGTTTAAGCTTAAAAATGATCATTTATGATCACTCACTGTAATCTTATTTTAAGTTTTATAGTTATATAGGTGATAAAAATTGTTAAAAACAGTATATTATGAAACTCCAAATAATGGCATAATAATGAGATAAGATGGTTTAATTATGATGTAATCATCACCAAACCTTAAAATACTGATCCGTTCCAGTGGATAAAGTCAGCACATGTCTACTTGAATCCTTCTGGACTCTAAGAGGGAGAATCTTACTGTATATAGAGCTCTTTTTACCTCCATTTTCCCCTCAGACACATCAAAAACATTAAAGTATTGAATCCAAAGGTAAAAACTTTATTCTTTTTATATAACTCTATTATATAATCCAAGACTCAATTTAATCATTATTGTAATCATAAAGTTTGAAATGATTAAACCAATATTTAATTGTTTTTGTTAATTTCTCTCTAAAATCTTCACTTCCATGTAAAATCAAGAATATTTGTAAATACAATTTAAATAAGTTTTATTTACATTATTTTGCCTAAAATTATTCAAAAATTATTATATTAAGTGTTAAAAGTAGGTTAGTTTTCCTTTTTATAATAATTTCTCTTTATTATCTTTTTTCATAATTCTTTTATTGAGATAAATATTATTTATATTAATATATAGCTTCAATATTGGCAGTATTATTGTTATGTTTTCTATTATTAAATAACAGTTTTTTATGCATTTATTATTTGTTTGTAACAGTAATTAATTGCCATAAATATATCAATTATTAAATATTGATATATTTATTCTTATTATATTATTTCATATATTTAAATAATATAAATATCTTTATGCAATAATTATAATATTTCTTTATCTTATCTATTACTTTAATAAGGACATTCAGAGTACAATAAGTAAAATATTAGTAATATTTACTTATTGTTGCATAGTCAAACCTTACACATATGGACCATTAACTACTAAAACTTCTTCCCAATCCTAATCATGACTCCCATAAGCATCTCTATCATTTGTAAAATCATGAATCCTTCTAATACTCTTCACAAATTCTTCTATTTTGAGCCTTGAAATGGGGAAATCACAACTGAGGTATATCCCTGCTCCTCCAATGGGTATGGAACCTCCCGAATTTTTTAATCTTTACACAACTCTTTTCCTGGATACAGTTACTAGTTCAGCTTTTCAGAAAATGCCAATCCATTTATAAGGCAGTACTCAAAGCTATAATATGTTTAACTTCTATAAGTAATTACAGACTCATTCACTTATTAATCCATCTCAAAAGGGCCTTCCTTATTTCTCCACAGATATATTCTCATATTTTAAAGTGGCTCTTGTCAGCAATGGCATGGCTTTTTACCAACAAAGAAGTGGAAAACTTTGAAGACTTTGTATTCCAGTTTTCAGAGAAAAATATTTTATTCTACAAGAATTCACTGCAGGCTGTATTCAAAACTTCAACAGCCTTGAAGCCATTATGAGTTTTTCTTGGATAAAAAATTCATGAATATGCCATAGACTGTGGTAAACTCAATTGACTAGAAATTCCAGAGCCATGAATACAGAAATTAGTGGAACAGAGGGGGAAGATTCAGTTTGGAGCTCACTCTAGAAAGGGGGGAAGGTCAATAACTCAAATCAGAAATAGGTTGAAATGACATTTCAAGTAGTTAAAATTCTGGGTCCAGGATACTCCTTCTGCCACCTTCAAGTTCATCCAATTTGGTCCCAAGACTATCAATCTTTGGATTCCTTTCAGTAGCTAAGGGTCTTCCCCAACTAATATGGAAAGACCCCTCCAAACCCTTCCTGTGGCACCCAATGGACCCCAGGAATGTGGGGAAAATATTTCATCTTTGGTCCCCTTTTCCCCCCTTGAGCCCTAGAACATTTGGAGCTAGGGTGTTCCCATTGATTACAGAGGCCCTTATCGACCGCTTTCTGCAGTATATGAGCTGTGGATGGTAAAATCAGGCTTTGTCCCAAAATGGAAAAAGGTGAAAAATCACAAAAAACAGCCATAAATTTAATAATAGAAATATTTTTGGAGATTTTCAAGGATATTAACTCACACTAAATGACCCAAAAGTGAAATTAAATAATTTTTCTAAATAATATGGAAAATTGGCCATAAATGTCCTCAAGACTCAAAAAGAAATATTTTCAGATCTTTCAAAAATCTGGCTAACCCAAAAGGGCAAGGAACGTCACTATGAGCCACATAAAGAAAAAATTAATTCATAAAATGATTATGCACCTTTCATGGAACTCATAAAGGATATGGAAATCCATTCTGGGATATACCCCAAAGAAGGTTTTTACTTTGACTTGTTTCAGACAGAAATGACAAAGAAAACCATGAAATGGCCACAAAGAGGACTTATTTGAGAAAAAATTTACCAATGAGGGCTTCAAGATGGTTTATTTAAGATTTTGTTTGAAAAAGAAGAGTTTAAGCTTCAAGGACTTTCAGGATTATGAAAAAAAGAAAGGAAGAATTGAAAAATTGACAAATTGAAAATTAAAAAAGGGTGGGAGGAAGAAGGTTAAACTCAATAATGTCCTTGGGGAATGGCATTGAGTAGCCCACCAGCTTCAAGAGGGAGATACTTTCACAGCCACTAAAAGGGCTAGAGGGTTTTCAACCTTATTCCTGCTAAAACTCACCAAACCAGAAAATTCCTGCTGTGTATGATAATTCATTTTCATAAATCTCCCTTTTAAACACTCATACTTTTTGGATTTTCAAACACAGCCTTTCATTCCTTTTTCAGTCTGAACTCACCAATATGTAACTGTATTATCACCCTGCTGTAACTCTATTAGAGTTGATAAATGTAAGGTTTGTCTATGAAACTTTTGATAATAGTAACAATATCAAGAGTATTATGACTGTCCTCAGTAGAAAAATATAATATAATGAAATATTATAACCACAAATTTAAATATAATTATAAAAAAAAAATAATTATTATTATATACAATAATATTAAAAAAATATAATAATTATAATAAATTATAATTATTCTATTATTGTTATAGTCACTGAAAATTATAACAATAAGAAGTGTAAAGCTCTTAATGAGACAATTAAATGTGGAAAATATAAATATTTAACCACTTATAAATAATATATAAATACTATTTATAAATTGATCATAACACACACTGTGCAAAAATAATTCTTATAGAAAAATTCTATATAAAAAAACTAATTATAGATAAAAAAAATATAGAGTTTTAGAGAAAACTTACTTATAATATAAATTTAACACAACAATTAAAATACAACAGTTATTATATTGAATAATTATTATAAGCTAAAAACACACCAAAAATAAATATATTAAATTATCAAAAAACTTTTTATGATAAAAAATATGATTAAAAAGTTTGTGAGAGGAATTTGTGGATTTTAAAAGATATTTTAAAGACAATAATTTTATAAAATAAAATATATTATAGGTGATTACAACAATAATCTAATTTCTATGATTTCAATTATTTAATTTAGGATTTATAAAGAATAAAATTCTTAAGAAATACTTCAATAATAATATTTTATATATATAATAAAGCTTTACCTGTTTAAATTTCTAATATGATTGGATTGATAATTGATGATGGACAAAAACAGTGATGAAATGATTCTTTTTATGTCTACATAGCAGCTCTCATGATTCATAATGGATATAGAGGGCGTTCTTAGGTAAAAACTGAAAACCCATGCTCAAAAATAAGGTTCTTAACTTAAGGAAACTTATTTTTAATTCCAATTTAAAGTTACCAGTGTTATTCTTAACTCCAAGGAGCTTTAATCCACATTTAAGTTAATTATTTTAAGTTTTAATATAAAATAAGTTTATTTATATTGAATTTCATCACATTAAAAACTTAAAAATAGAGCTTCAAGAAGAAATCTCTTAAACTCAATTTTTAATTAATTTTTAAAGAAATCTTAACTTTCTTCAAGTATAATTAAAAGAGTAAATTTCCAGGATAATTACCCAGAAATCCTTTTAATAGAAGATACTTAAAATTTAATTTATATATAGATAATATTAAATTGTAAGCTGTGTGAAACTTTCAAGCAAATCCATTAAGAATTGGATTTTCAATGAATTTTTGAAGTTATTACTAGTTTTCCATGTAAAATAGCAATACACACTAAACCTTAACTTTTAATAAGGTTTTAATGCTTGTAACCTTAAATTTTTAAGCTTATTTAAGCTCTGAAAGGTCTCAAAACTTTAATTTCAAGTCTGCATATTGGGATTTACCCTTTGGCAGCTTGAAATTCCTTTCCAAATTGGGATAAAGCCAGCTTAAACTTTAAGATTGGATCAAAGTCTAATCTTAAAGTTTGAATAAGGTTGAAAATCCTCCAAAACAGGTGGAAAAGCTTAATTTAATCCTTGCAGATCAAAAAAGCTGGGAACCCCAGCTCTGTTAGGTCTTTTTCCTTTGTCCCACCTTTTTGTGTAAATTTTGCCCTTTTATTTATTTAAAGCCATACTATGGCCTTAAACACTTTTAAATTGAGCTCACGCAGGATTTACCTCCGGTATGGAAAATCCTTAGCCAATTCAGTAAATATACACAACACCTCAATTTTAACTAAAATTTTGGTAAGTTTGCATAAACCTTATGCAACTTTAAATTTAAGCTTATTCAAGCTTAAATTTAACAATTTTAAAAAAATGTTAGAAAATTTACATTAGTACTGTGAGATTTGTAAATCTTCCAATAACATAATAAATAAGCATTTTTGGGTATAACACCCTATGGGTGTACCCTAGGTCATTTTTGGTGTAGAATCCAAAAATGACATAATATTTATAGCTTTTTTATCCAAAAAAATCTATACTTATTTTTTGTTATTTTTTATTTTAAATTCAATTGAAAAGTCTGTTGAAGACCAAATCAGCTGTATATAAAATCATTTGTGGCCTTATGGGTATGTTATACATACCTCACAGGCTCACAATAAAAATATATCTTCAATTAATTCAATTCATTCCTAAATTTAGTACTACTAAGGTAAAAAACAATAGAATTCATTCAAATATTTCATATAATCTTAATAATCAATAATCTCTGTTTTTATGCATACCTACTATAACACAATGTTTTATAAGAAAAAATTGATTATTTTAGAAAAAATAAAATTATAGATAAATCTCCCCTAAGGTATAATTCTTGATTAAATAAGATTAAGTATTTATAATATATATGTACATGAATATTTAATCTGTTTTTATCATTCGATTAGCTCTTTAGCATTTATAAAAACATAATTTGTACCAATTATTTCAATTTTATTGTATAAAAAATCACTCCCCTTTATAAAAAAAAATATTATTCATTTAATTTCAATACAAACCTTTCAGTTATGAGATAACCCAAGCCCATTTTTTCATGATATCTTCTAGTTTTTCAAAGGTATTCACCCACCCCAAATGTATTTTATTTGATGTGATTAACTAATAAATGAAGATTAATTCTCAAAGAAGGTTCATTTCATTTTTTTGAATTACATAATTGGTGGAAATTACAATCTCTGTTTTGTTCTCATAGATTAATCTTGGGAAATGGTCTGTTAGTAATAGGTGGCACATGTTAAATATCCATATGCATTCTTTTTCCACAAATTAAAGTGTGATGTATTCTGCTTGTGCCATTAAATATGCAACTTTTTTGTGTTGTTTTTATTTCCACATGATTGGATTGTTCCCATGTAGTAGTAATACTCCATGGGTAAACCTATTGCCTTCTCCTCCCCAGTTTTCATCTACATAAAATTATAATTTTGCCAATTTTTCATGTTTTGAGAAATTTATTCCAATATTCCTGGAATTTCTTAAATAACTGATTAGATTTTCAATAAATTTCAAGTTTGTTCATTCCTGTACCATTGAATATTGCACTAGGAAATTTACAGCATATAGAATATTTGGCCTTGTTCCCTGTGCAATTTATAGCAGCATACCTATTTGTTTCAAATATTCTTTGTTCACTTTTGAATGGTTTGATAGGAGAGCTATAAGTAAAATTTATTGGTGATAGTTCACATAAATTATCTAAGAGTTCAGTTTTCTTAAATTAAAACACACCATTATTTTTAAAAATGTATAATCCCACAATTTGGGTTATCTCAGAGTCCCATTTTATTTTCAGCTTGTTTTTTGATTCCGCCAATATAATACTATCTGATGATCCAGCTAAAAAATCATCATCCACATGAAACTATAGAATATCCTGGCCCATGGTGAATCAAAAAAAATAAGTGCTGGGGTCTTTTCCTTTGATTTAAAGCCTATTTTTTTTAGTATTGCCTTGAGATGTAGCCACAAACAGTGTTCCACTTTTTCAGTACCATAGAGAGCTTTTCTGAGCTTCAATATAAGTGATTGAAGCAGATTAATTCCTTTTAGAGGCTATAGATACACTGGTTTATTAAATAAGCTATGGATAAAGGCAAATTTTACATCAAAAGTACATATTTCCCTATTTTTTTTGCACAAGCCATAGAGTAAAGCAGTCCTAGTGCAACAAAAGTGGGTGTTGGTGAGAATTTTTTTTGAAATTGATTCCATTTATTTGACAAAATTCTCTAGCTACTAGTAATCCTTCATAACTTTCAGGTTTTCCTTTTGTTGTGCATACCCACTTGGTGCTGAGAATCAATTCCCAAGGTACCTCTTTCAAATCTTCCCACAATTTGGTCTAGATAAATACATCTTTCTCCCTCATACTAATCAATTCCTCTTCAATTTCCTGTTTCCAGTGGTTTTCTTGAGGTTAAGCCATTGGTTAGTTGTAATCTGTTGGTAATTTTGTGGAGATATTTCTAAAAGAGCTGATTGACAAGATAAATCAATGCTGAAGTTTGAGTTTTTTAATTCTTGATTAATAAGATATTTTGTTGATCTAGATTTTTGTCAATATTGAATTCACATTTTTTCCCTTTTTAAAGAAATCTTTTTACCAAATTTAACACTAGCAGAACATACTACCATTTGTTCCTCTGGGATCCAAAATAGCCAACCTTTGGAGTCTTGTGTTATTCCAAGGTGATCTACCACCATACCTTTTGAGTATAAATCTTCTCTTTATTTATTATGAAAAACATAAAATTTCACACCAAATACCCTTAGGTGACTGAATGATGGCTTTCTCAATCTGAAAATTTTATATGGGGTGATCTTCCCATTGTATTGAAGCTTAAAATTTAATATCCAAACATCATAATCAAATGAATAAGGCCATTTTTTTGTTTGTAAACTAGCTGAAACCAGATTAGTCCTGGAAATCTCTGATATGGTTCTATTTTTCCTTTCTATTTTCCCATTTTGATGGTGCTCTTACAGAATGGATGACTCATGTATTCTATTTTCCTTCAAAAATTTATTCAAAAAATGATTGAATAATTCTGCACAATTATCCATCTTGATCTCCCAGATTATGGAGTTCATAGCATTCAGGAATCTTATTATTCACAATTGAAGTTGTTTCTTGGATTCTTATTTATCATTCAATGGTATCACAGCTGTCTGTCTTGAAAATATTTCTTGGATAAGCCATGCATATTTTTTTCTTTCTATACTTATTGGTAGAGTGAAAATCAAATGTGAAGCTATTATATCACCTTGCTGAGTAATTTGCTTTTCCAAAAGTGTCATAAAGGGGTAATTCTCATCTTTTGCTATTTAGAATTGTTTACATATTTTGATATTGTCAAAAGGAAATTTTGTAATGCCTTCAGAGGACTACAATTGCTAGAATCATCTAAAATATCTAGTACAAAAATTCCCGATTCCTTGATTCCAGAGATAATCAATATTATCTTTGGAAAAAACATTTTGACAAGTGAGAAGGTTTATGGGAGGGGGAATAACAGAAATGGTGTTTACAGTTATTGAATTAGGGGATGGAAGAATTTGTATAAACCAGAAAAATATTAATCGAAAATTGTAAAAAAAAATACCTTTTTTCATATTAAGACTACCATTAATAAGTTTTACTAAAATATCTTGAGAGATTATCTGTCCAATGGATAGAACCACCCCCTTTATTGCTGTACAAAGTAGGAAATTATTGATGAAGAGGGGGCCTTGTGGAGTTGTTAAGGTAACATTCCCAATGGGATTTACTGGTAATATGTGAGAAGATGAAGCCAAAAGATGCATATTAGCTTTTGTCATTGTATTAAAAAGAGATAATTACCCTAAAACAAAACGGGTTTCCCCAGGGTCCAACACTGCTTTGTCAATTTCTATCATAGGAATGGCTCTGATACCTGCAACTGTTTCCTTTCTCTTAGATGAGGATAGCTGGGAATTCTTTTTGCTTTAACATGGGCCGTAAATTCAGGTTCCTGACAGATACGTTCTCAACAATAAAATGAAGGATTCTGTGGTGTAAGTAAATGTCTCTTCCATTCTTCAAATTGCAAAGATATGGGAGAGATACAGTTTGGTGCTCAATTCTCCTGATATTGTTGAGGGTTAAAATTAGGAGTAATTTTTTTTGATTAGTTTTGACCCACAAATAAGAAGATTCTTTCATTGAAATATTCATGGTATCCTTGGTGGTATTGGGAGTAGTTTTGATTTGCATTTTCTGCACAATGTCAAGTATGTCTTCAGAATTGATTTTCAGATCAGAGTTTTCTCTGCTAGTTTTGTAGCAAGGGAAGATGTAATTTTTTCTTGGATATTCTGGAGTGAGAAAAAAAGTGATCAAGTAGTTATTTTAAAGCTATTGAGGGTTCTAATTTGACTCTCAATGGCTTCAATGCATTAATTAATTTTTATAACATGTTGTACCATGTTTTTATGATTATTAGCTGTATTCAAGATTATTCTTACATGATTTATGATAGATTACCATGAAGATTTGTTGAAACTCTTTTTTATGGCTTGGTACATGCTCCTTGAATTAGTAAGGAAAAGTCTGGAAATTATTGAATTATATAATGATTGTTCTGCGCAGTTTTTTATAAAAGACAGTACAATTGAATTCCTGCAATATTAAGCATCTCTTTCTTTCTTATCAAAATAGTCTGTGTCTTCAATAAAGCACATTGACCAGCTGGGGATAATGTTCCCTGAACAGGTATTAAAATTTTCTCCATAGATGGATAATTTTTGCTGAATTAAATCAGCCATAAAAGAAAAATTTTGCGGTATTTTGTATTTTTATCATCACAGAGTACTGGATCACTAACTGAGAGATTTTGAATATAATGAATTTTTGAAGGATTGGCCAAGACTGGTGAGGGGATTTGTTTAGAGAACGGTTTTCCCAAACGCGTCATTGACAACTCCAGTTCAATATATATAAATAGTAGAGTGTAAGTATGAAAATATTATACAAGATTATAGCACTAGTGGTAATCAAAAGCTCATAACCAGTTATAGCTGTATTTGAGTTAATGAAACTATACATATAATTAGTTTAATTTATTACCCAAATTACTACTAATATAGTAAATAAAAATATAATTTATTCAAATCTTCCATATGATATTGATAATTAATGATCTCTCCTTTTGGTGTATACCTAATATAATGAAATTATTAATAAGAAAAAATTAGGAATCATATAAAAAATAAAATTATATAAAAATCTCCCTTGAGGGAGAATTCTTGATTAAGTAAGATTAAGTATTTATAATCTATGTAAATTAAGGGTGCCTCCTGTGGGAATACCGACCCCATTTCACCTTACCGCACCCTGACCCACTATGATTACACTAAGTTTTTTGTACAAACCTTCTGCCTGCTTCTTTACCCTTTCTGAAGGTTAGGGTAGGGAGGGTGTAAAGGGGACTATTTAATCCTGTCAGCTTTGATTTCCTGGGACCCATCCCCCACCTCCTTTAATTTTATTTTCTCTCCTCACATCCATTGTTTCCATGCATTTTCTGAAAGTTTCAAGTTCATTTTGGTACAATAATAATATTTATAGATAGCTAGAGCTTGTATAAAACAATATATAAATAAATAATAAAAATCGAGTAAAAGAAAAATAAAATATTATAAGACTACCTATTTTAACATATTATACCTAAGATTGGAAGTCTGAAATAATTCCACAATGAGAATATACATAAAATTTGACCTAGGTTATATATTGGCTCAAAGCCATAGGAGTAAAATTGAGCAAGATATCATGGATAATAAAAAATGTATAGATACCTTCATAAGGATACTCACTAAACTCACAATAAGAATATTATTATAATATGTATACTGGAATTGAATATTTAAATCAACTTTAAAGAAAATTTACATAATAAGTTTATAGTAATACTTACCCCTTATTCATATTTCCATAAGTACTATACATCTGAAAGAGCCATGGACTTCTATAATCCTAACCTTATTAATATAAAGAGTCATATCTTTATATAAAAGACCATAGTCATTACATAATTCCATACCTTACCCACAGTGCATATCCAACTTTTCCAATATCTTTTCAGAGCCAAAAATCAGCCTAAAGTCACCAACTCAGAATCTGATTGGTCAGAATTGGAATTGATTCAAAGTGCATACTAAGAATTACCAATTGAAGTGATGGATAAATGCGATTGGTCAGAAAAATTAATCAACATAATGGCTCAATCCAATTTTTCAGAAAACACCACACCAAAAATACTTCACCAGCTAAAATGACTCAAACTTGGAAGAACTCCAAGTCCCTTGTTTTTGGAAGGCTCTATGGAGGGCCCAAAAGGTATAAATAAAGGGTCTCTCTCCCTGTTTTTCCCCCATGCTTCTGATTCAGAAAATAATCTTGAGGATCCTAACATCCCTTTTCTGGTAGGATAATCTAGTATTATATTTAATAGAGAAGTAGCTAGGCTCAGTATCTTATATTATTATTGATGATTAATTAATAAAATATAGCTATAATATTCATGAAAGAGCTTAATATTATTTAATAGTCTTACCATCATATTAGCTTTGAAGTATTGTTTTAAGATATTATAATTAGTGATCTTATTAAATTTATTAATACCCTTTATTTATAGAAGGTATATCATCTTACCCTTTACAACTTTTATCATAACCCTTATAGATATATTGTATTCTATTTATATTCACCCTAATATAATTATATTATTAATATCTTACCCTTATATTAACCAGAACCACCCTTATAAAATTATCTTACCCTTAAATTATTATATCTATATTGATAGTATTACTAAATTACCTTTAAAAGTCTTAATTAGCTATCAAGATTATTATTGATATTAATAGTGATCTTAAACAAATATTCTTTAAATACCTCAATTATTTGAAGAAGTAATACTAGAAGAATTAATTCAAAATAATTATATAATAAATAAAAAGAAGTAAAGAAAACCTCAACTATCAAACAAATACTAACTATTACCGGCATTATCATAGTTATCTTTTATTGACAGACTGATAGAGAATGCTGAAGAAAATTCTCTAATTGAAAAGCCACAAAAATAAATAATTTATTTGTGATCTCATCAATATGGTATCTTTTTCTGTATATTTAGAGGGGAAGCTAATACACCTTAGTATCCATGGTTATTGGCTAATTCTGAAATTCAAAACATACTCACCAATAATTTCCCCCTCAAGATACTTATTATTATTTATCCCATAACAAAAAGAGTTCCCGCAATGTGGCTTTCCTTTTTTTCTCTCCTCAAATCCTCTCTTTCCATCCCACATGTCATTTTTGTTTTTTTTTCTCTCCTCAATCCTCAAATATTCTCTTTCCATCCCCCAAATTGTTTTTTTTCTCCTTCAAGTTACTCATCTATTTTTTTTTATTCATTGCTATTTCTTGATTTTATTAATTTTTTTTCCTCAGTGTTTTTCTTACCACATTACCATGTAAGCCAATTTCCAATCTCAACTCACAACACCAAGTTTACAAAAGTTATGAATTTTCCAAATCCAAAAAAAAACATGGGTTTGGCTATATTTTATGGTTATTGATGAGTTATTTGTTCAGTTTAGCTTCATTTATTTCCATGGAAAAGAATTCCACAAAAACCTTCAATGTGATTGTAATGGAAAAACTAAAGCAATGACTTATTTCCTTAAATCCCTTCATCATCTGGCCATGTCTCTTGGGAGCCTTGACAGCTATGTGCAAGCAAAACACTCCAAAAAGGTATTTTATTTAATAAAATTTATAATTATTTAATTATTTTATTTAAATAATCTCAATTTTTTTAGCTATTATCCCTTGAAAACCTTAAGAAAGCATTTTTCTATTTAATATCTTACTTTGACCTCCATCTATCAATAACAGAATCAAAATATTTTAATTCTCTCCTTGAGCTTTGTAACCCTATTTCCTTTAATATGTTGGTGTTTAAATCAGAATTGACTACTTATCATCCAAGTGTCTTCTTTTTTCATCAATAGAATATTTGAAAAACTCTCTCAAGCCATGGTACCTTTTTATTGTTTACAACTGAAACTTGGACAAGCCCAAAAGTGAATTCCTTTATGTTAGTCACAGTCCAATATATTAAAATTGATTTTAACCTCATTTCCATCATTTTGGGCCTCACTAAAATTGAAGGTAAGTCTTCAATATTTGTGAGGTTTTTTTTTTGTGTGTTATAAAATGATTAGCTTTTTTAGGTTATAATTTGAGTTCTGAAATTGAAAAAAATATTTGTGATATTTTTCTATGAAACTTTCAATAATATAAATATTAATGAACAGTACTATTACTTCTCTTATGAGTTATAATAAATAAATTTATTATGACAAAAATTTAATAAATAATTACTTAATTATTTATTTTACTTTTTATACACTTCTAGTGATTATAACAGTAAGAAGTAATTGTTTAAAAGAAGTATTAAATAAACAAACTTATTCATTAAAATAATATAGATTATTTTCATTTATAATTATCTTTTTAAAGAATAATAATAAATTTAATCCTTTAATAACACTATTAATATAAAAAAAACTTTAATAATTAATTAAAAAAAACTCACTAATACTAAAATAATACCTTTTAAAGAATTGGTAGAGTGAATTTGATGGATTAATTGTAAATTTAAAGGATCAAAATGATATTATAACAGGAATACAACAATATAATAATTGAGTAATATTTTAAATATTATATTTTTATTATTTAAATTGTTTATGATTTATTACTAAAGAATTAAAAAATTTAAGAAAAGATTTAAATAATAATTACTTTTTTTTTTTTTACTAAATATATAATTGGATAATAAGATAATTTGGAAAAAAAAACATCAAGAGGGGGCCTATTTTAAGTCAATAACAGCTCACAGAGATTTTCCATTTAAAAAACTTAAAACCTATTGGGTCATAAAACAATTAACTTCTTTTTTTAATTATTGATTTAATAAACTGTTGTCACATAAGGTTATCATAATTACTTAATTAAATCATTTTATATGACTACCAACCCAGTTATGGTATATAAATAAAGTAGTAAAATCTTTAAATCTTCTTTTATTTCAAAATAAAAAATTAATTTCTCAAATTTATGAATTTCATTTGAAATTTCATTACAAATTATATTTTCTATGAATTTTTGAATCTTTAATGTTTCACATAGAATTATCAAAAATGGACTATAATTAAAACTTTTAATTTGGATTATGAAGTCATAATTACTTTTGATTTTTTTATGGATAATACCTTTATCCATTGGTACTGAATTATTTATAAATATGAATAATAATTGTATTTTAAATGAATTTTTAAAGTTTTTTAGCTTTTTTCTATTTAGAATTGCAAATAGCACAGTTTTAGTTGGTTGCCATTAGGTAAAGTAATGGATACTAGTCCAAAAAAAGAGTTTAATTAATATTTTTAAGGTTTTATTCATGAAAAATAATTAATAATTGAAATTCTTACAAGATTCAGATTAGCTAATTACCTCCTTATCACATCAAAATAGCAGCTTATTTTCTATTTTCTTATGATTTAATGGGACTTTGACTTGGTAACCAAGTTTCCAAAAGGTTTTAATATACTAATTGGGCCATTATCAGCCATTTATCCAAGCTTTAGAGATCTCTATGCCTCAGAGGCCTCAGAAGTTGAGCACTACAAATCTCATTGATGTCTTTTGTCCAACTTATCTATTTTCACATCAAAAATAGTATTTCAGACTTCAAAACTGATATAAACTATAGGTTTACCAAAAACTGTATTTAATAATACTGAATTTTTAAGTACCAAAAACATTCATAACACTAATCTTAGTGTATATGTAACATGGTATTTCTCACATTCCCATTATTTTGGTGTGAAATTTAAAAAAACAAAGAATTTAACAATTCTTTTATGTGGTATTGAAGTATTTTCCATATTACCACCAAATAGAGTTAAGTTAAGCTTATTTAATCTATAAATCTACCTTAGGTGATTTTTTTTTTGTAGAATCCAAATTTGTTCTTAAATTGATGGATTTAATTACTCAAAAAAAAGTTATTCATTTTTTGTTAAATGAAAAATAATTTTTTTTGGATATATTAATGAATTATGGGTTATGAATAGTTTATAATTTATTTTAATATTAATTGTTTCCTATTTGGGTATGTAAAATATACCTCAATACTCACAATATTCCTCAATATTTTGGATTGATACAATCTCAACAATAAAATGATTTGCATAACTACTTATAATGCATCTGTCAACTCCCACATGGCCAATGAGATCCATGTCATCACTAAATTTTTCTGTGCCAAAACTCAAGCAATAAGTTTCATGGCACACCCTATTCATTTGGATTCTTGAGAAGAAATTAGTTCCCTTTTTCAGCCATCACCTAGATTGCCTGTTGGTATTGAAGGGCCTAATGGACCAATTTATATTTCCAACTTGATAGCTCAATCAGATGGGTATAATTCAAATTATAACTTGATAATTTCTAAAATCACTTTCCTTGAATCATATTTTCATTGAAGCCCACAGCAGAGCAAAAAGTTTTCAACAAATGTCAAGCTCATGTGAAATTATGAAGGTAAATCCATCAAAGAAACTACTCTGTTGTCCCATTTTTATACATGCTGGAACTTGACTTACAACATGCTTACATGAGCTTGGGACCTCAAAGGGGTCTACAATTTAATTTGTAGCACTCCAAATCTTGCATTTTATTGCCTCTCACCCCTTGAATGGGACAAGTTAAACATAATGATCAATTTTTTTCACCCCCTTTATGAAGCTACCAAAATTATTTGTGGCTCCAAATACCCCACTATCAATCATGCACTCCCCCTGTACTTATAATCAAAAGGATCAACAACATAAGTCATTTTAGCTTATTGATTACTTTCTCTTCCTAACTGACTCTCTCATATCTCTATTAGGCTTGTGACCAATACAGTTTAAGTCAAATACAGCCATCCATCAATGCAATAACTTTGAAGCTGTCCAATTACCTTAAGAACCTTCTTATGAAGACTCCAGAAATTTGTGCCTCCATTTTTAACACTCAATTAAAGATCAAGTTTTTCTTCACCAATGACTCAAATTTGGCTTTCTTTGGTTGTTCAGTGGCAAAGCTTAACTCTATTTTTTGAAGATGAATCAAGAAAGCACTTCTCTGTTAAAAACCCCCAAACAGCACCACCACCAATTTCATCAAACAAGTATATGGCCTTATTTGATGAGATGTATCCCTTATATTCACAGGAAGATAAAACTTTGGAGAACAAACTCAAACACTTCTATGCAGAACTTACTGAGATCCAAACAATCCATATTCAGATTTCTTTGAAATTCCGAAGTTCTGTCTTTCCTCCACTTAGCCTAATGGCCCATAAATTTTTATCTAACCTAGAAACCAGCTCTCCTTCTGAGTGTGTCTTCTCACGAGGGAGAAACATTTTAACTTACCAACAAAGCACTTTAACATAAATTCATTTTGGAAAACTTAAATGCATCAAATATTGGGAATGGACCTTTGTTCCTTTTTATTCTTACAAAATAGTTATTACAAATAGGTTTTTAATTCTAACCTTTTATTCTACAAATTTAATATATATTTTTTTTGGCTTTTTTTCTTGAATTTATTACTAATCTATGTTTTTTTCCACTTTAAAAGACCCCAAAAGATACTTTGCCAATCCCCTCTTGGTTCTTGTGATTATTTAAGTAAAAAATAAGTTCCCCACCTTCCTGCCTTAATGGGTAGGGAGGCTGGGTTTCCTCATTTCACCAGGTTTGGGTGACACCCTTAATGTGAATTAATATTTAATTTGCTTTTATAATTTGATTAGTTTTGTGGCACCTCTTATACATACCATGTGTAACCATAAAGGTCCTGTAATGTTCAAATTTCTAAAATGGAGAAACTTTTCTTTGTCTCACTTTGTTTTTCGTATTAACTAAAACATCTACTTTTTTTATTTAATAATAGAATTTTAGTCTCTCAATTTACTTACAATAATAGTGTTTTTCATCCAATCCTGTTTTTTTTTTATTAGTTTCTCTAAGTTTTATCTGAAATTGATATTTATTTTACCTGTTATACTTTACACTCACTTTTAAGGAATTTATTAATCTTATCTAAATTTTTTGACAGTAACATATCTTTTGTGAAAATGTTGGAAAGTTGATACTTAATTGAAGTAAATTCAATTAAAACTGTATATTTCTTAATAAACTCATTTATTTAAAATTTTTTTTTTTTTAAAAAACTTCTAATACTTTTTTTTAAATCCTTTTATTAACATAATCAAATCCTTGTTATCAAAAATCAATTTTATAGGTATGTTTATTTTTATCAATTTCATAATTTGAATGATAAATGATAATAAATATGTTTTAATCCTCATTGAGACTAATTAAGAATCACAATCCAATTTTTCTATTAGTTTTTTCCTTCTTGAATCCCATTAAACTTGACAATTAAATATATTTAAAACAAAACCTATTATCTTCTTTTAATACTGGTGTTCAAATTCTCATCTTTTCAAAATATTGTATTTTATTTTTTTTATTGTAATATTTCAATCCCTCCAATTCAAACCACTTTTGACTAGCTATAATTCTTGGTATTTTTAACATCCTGAACAATATCTAAACTATCTAATTGTTTATCCTGTTCATCAAATATCATCTCTGTATTATCTTGTTCTAACTTTAGCTCTATATTATTATTATTTTTTAAATTTGGAATTTTTTATCTTACTTGATTAATTTTTTTTTTTATTAAAATCAATAAATCTCACATTTATTAGAATTTATTAAATTTTTGAGATCTTTATCTTAAAAGAAATATATTTGACTATCATCCTTAAATCTCATAAATTTAAATAACCTCCCCCTTTAAATCTAATTTATTCTTCTTAAAAAAAAAACACTCAATCATTTCATCTGATTTATTCTTAAATTAAAAAAAAATTCATTTAAAATAACTTTTAAATCTTTAAGACTTGAACCATTGAGATCTTTAATCCTTTTGTTTAGTTGTATTTCAAATATAGAATGATGAATTACTCAAGGTCTATTAAATTTTTTTTTTTGATTAAAAGTATAATAAATCTTCTTGTATTTTTGAAAGATTTAAATTAATTTTATTAATTAAATTTAATAATTTTATTTATTTATTTTTTTTAAAATTAAAAATTATTTAATAAAATTAAAATTTTATTTTTTAAAAAAAAAATATTTTAAATCAAATCAAATCAAAACAAAAAAATTAATTTTAATTTTAATTTTTAATTTCTTACTTTTAATTAAAAAAAAAAAAAAAATTCTTTTTAAAATTTTAATTAATTCATTAAAAAACTTTTTCTTTTTTTCTTTTTTTTTTTTTTTTTTTAATTATTTTTCGATTTTCAAGTTAATTAAAATTTAATTTAATTTCAAATGAATCTTTGTAAACAAAACTCAAAATCATCAAAATTATCAAAATCATCAAAAACATCGAAATCAAAATCAAAATCGTCGAAATCAAAATCATCGAAATCAAAATCAAATTTTCAATCGAATCATTCAATTTTAATAATCTTTTACTTCTTATCTCATTTATTATCATCATCCAATTCAATTCAATTAAATTCTCATTCAAGTCCAACTATCACATTACCAATCTATCGTAGATCAAAATTTTCATCAAATCAAAATGTTCAAGATTATCAAATTAATCAAGAGAATCGTTTACATTTTGAAAGAATAAAATTAACTCAAAAATACTCTCATTCAAATCATCATTCAATTAAATCTAATAATCTAAATCAATTCTCTTATGGTTTGGATCATCTAAAACCTCGTCAATTATCTGTCTCAATTCCTAATCCAATCAATTCATTCAATAATTCATCTAATCCTATCTATCAAGATTCAAATCTTACTAATCTATCAAAACATATCATCACTTATCGTGGAATCTCTAATCAAAATAATGGTATCATTGGTTTAGAAAAAATCTTAAACTTTCAAGCTGATCTGTTAGTAATCTTTTATTCAATTTTGTCTTTCATTTATTAACTTTTTTTTATCTCTACTTATTTTAAATTAATCTATTCAAAGTGAATATTTTGCTTCAATCGCAATCGGAACACCACCTCAACTCTTAAACGTCATCTTAGATACAGGTTCATCTGATCTTTGGCTAGCTTCATCAAATTGTACAATCTCATCAGGTTGCTCAACCGGTTTAGGTCCAAAATTTGATCCATTAAAATCTTCTACTTCTACTACTTCAAATACCCAATTTTCAATTAAATATGGCAGCGTTGGTCTCAAAATAATTCATTAATTCATTCAAAAATTTAAATTAATTCAATTCATTCAATTATTAGGGTTCAGCTACAGGAAAAATTTACACTGATAATATAACTTTTGCCGGTTTTAACATCTCTCCTCAAAGCTTTGGTAAGCTTCTTTTATAACACACACACACACAAAGAAATCATCCATTTTTAAAAAGCTTAAAAGCCAATTTAATTTAATCCTTCTTTTTATGCTTTTCTTTTCGAGGCAGCCGTTGTAGATACAGTAACATCCGAATTGTTAAGTAAAGATGTATCTGGGTTGCTAGGTTAGAAGCACAAGTCATCAATCAAAACATTCATCTGACTCTTATTCAACCTTATAGGCCTTGGATTTCAACCATTAGCATCATCTAGAATCATGCCCCTCTGGCAATCTTTAATCACTAACGGTTCAGCTTACAATATCTCTTTTCCTGGTTTCTCCTTTGCTCTCACTCGATTTATTAATGTCACTCACCCTGCCGAAGTTGAACCCGGTGGTCTTTTTACCCTTGGAACCCTCAATGCCTCTTTAATCGCACCAGGTGAAGCTATCAATTTTATTGGCGTACCTCAAGGATTACAATCTTATTGGTTAATTCCAATGGATGGCATCCAAGTTAATGGTAGCCCTCTCGATTTATCGCATCAAACTACTCCAAACGTTGCCATCGATACAGGCACTACGCTAATCGGTGGTCCGGCAGACCAAGTCAAACAGTTTTATAATCATGTTCTTGGTTCTTCCCCTGCTTCTGGCTCATATCAGGGTAATTCTTTTTAATGTTTTTTTTTTTTTTACTCCTATCCTCTCAATTAATTATCATAAACTAAAAATAACTGAGAGTTTAATGGCTTTTAGGGTACTATTCATACCCGTGTAACTCCACAGTCAATGTCACATTAAAGTTTGGGGGTAAAAATTATAATATGACCCCAGATGATTTCAATTTGGGACCATTTGGTACTAACGGTAGATGCTTGGGATCTGTTTTTGAATTGGAACTATCCGGTGCTTCAAAATCTTTAATTTCTTGGGTCATGTAAGCTTGGTTTGGTCGATCAGGATCAAACACAAACTAACTAATCATTATTTTAACTTCTAATCAGCGGTGATTCATTTCTGAAAAAGTCAGTTTGAAATATTGTTTATATATAAAGTTCTAAAGAGATAATATAAATCAGATCATATTAACTCTGGTTTACATGCCTTTTTAGCGTCCTGTCAGTTTATAGATACTTTCCACCCGCTGTCGGATTTGCCAAATTATCCAACGCTTTCAATTCTACATCAGCAACACCCATTTACCCCAATGGAACTTTATTTACACCTAGTTTATTAAACATAACTGAATCTAATTCCGGCTCAAATAACAGTGCCAAAAATTCTGCTTCTACTATGGCAGCCTCTATGGATGGTTTAGGATCTAATTTAAGCTTAGTAGGTGCAATCATAAATCAACAGGGCCGAGGTAATGGCAAAAAGAGTAGTGCATCAAGAAATCTTAAAATAAGGTCCTATCTTGGTACCAATGAAATTCAAAGCCAAGAACTCTTAAAGATATCATTAGTCATCACAATCCTAGTCTTATTCCTTGCTTAAATCACCTCAAAAGCAAAATTTTACCCTATACTAACTCCCCTCATCAACCTCATGATGAACAAGAACCTTTTAGCTTGTTGAGTTTTTTCATTTCAAGATCATTCCATAATTATAAATTTAAGTTAATTCACCCAAAAACTTCAATTGCTAGTCGTCGAAGAAGTTGGGAAAGAGATTGGAATAGAAATTAATTGTTACCTAATTTATCCTATTTTTGTAAAAACAAAAAATGTTGAAGGCAGAGTTTTAAAATATACTATTAAAATCCTTGATTTTAATGTTTTCGTTTTGTAATTGTATTATTCACAGATAACTTGTTTTTTTATAGCTTTTAAAGTAAAAGAAAATGAACATTGTTCTTTCATCACATGTATTGCCCTGATGGAAAATTTTCTCAGATGAAGAATCGCAAAATGACATCTCTTTGAAACTGGGAAAGTTTTCTTTCAAAAATTTAACGACAACATAAGCTGTATATTATCTCAATCTTCGAAAGCGGTTATTTGCTAGAAAATATTGCTGTTTCAGAAACTTGGAATGGAAAATTGAATTCGTTTCGAAACCAATTGGTAATTTTTTTGTATTCAAAATAATTTCAAAATGTCATAATTTGAACTTGAGGCCTTATTTGGAAATACTGTAGATTTGATATGAAGTTTTGAGAATTTTTTGCAAAATAGATTATTTTTTTTCAAATTATTGCATAAAAATTTGATTTTGAAAAAAAAAAAAAAACTTGTAATATAGTTTGTTTGTTTTTTTCTGTAAAATAAACTGAAAAATAAACTAAAAAAAAAATGAAATTTAAAATAAATATAGAAAAAATAAAATAAAATAAAATTAAAGTGTGTTGGGGCTATAAAGCTTCTCATATAGTGCTTCTCATATGCTATTTGTACAAAGTTTATTCCAAAAAAAATAAATAACAAATCATTAAAATTGGGTTTAAAAAAAATTTAAAAAAAAAATTAAAAAAATTTAAAAATTTAATTTTTTATATAATTTTTTTTTTTTTTTTAAGATTATTTTTAATATTTCAAAGTTTTGAAAAAAAAAAAAAAAATTAATTTTAATTTTAATTTTAATATATATATATAACTATAAATATAAATATAAATATAAATAAATATAAATAAATATAAATAAATATTATTCCTATTTATTCTTATTTATTTATTTATTTATTTTTTTTTCAAAAAATTTTCAAACGAGTTTTTCTTGTTTTTTTTTTTAATTTTTTTTTTTTTGATAATTAAATAAATATTAACTTAAAATAATAATATATAAATATTATTTTTCTTTCTTAAAAAAAATTATTATTTTAATGGTTTTTAATTTAAATTAATTATAAAAAATTAATAAATAAATAAATATAAATATATGTAAACAAAATTTATTTATTTATTTATTTATTTATTTATAATAATCATTAATCAAGTGTAAAGTGTAAAGTGTATTCATACTTATCACTCACTCAAACACCTCCAAACCAATAAATCCAATTTGTGTATCATAAGTATTTAGTTTTAAAAATCTTCTTTTTTGAAATATGAATACAGTCTTTTCAATACTTGTACAGGTTGGAATTAACCAATACAGTTTGGATATACCATTTCCAAACTGTATGATCACTCAATACCACTGTAACGGATTTTACAATGTAAGTTAGTAAAATAATTAGATGCGAAACACCCCCAAGGGTTTTTATTACTCAGTCATACCTGTAACGGATTTTACAACGTAAGTTAGTAAAATAATTAGATGCAAAACACCCCCAAGGATTTTGTTCTTCCTTGGTTGTGAGCTATTTATATCTATTTACAACAATTATGGTTTGTGTAATGAATATTCAATATCTTTAGTATCTGATTCTAGAATGTTCTTTGACTCTCCTCTTAACACACCCCTCCACAAACCATCCATACATTCCCTAAATTCTTTCACTTTCACCTTCCCCAATATCTTGGTGTATATATCCGCCATTTATGTTGTTGTTGGTATCCATTCAATCGCCACCTCTTTCTTGATTACCATTTTGTTAATGATATGAAACTCCCGTTGAATATGTCTAGATTTTTTCCTATTCGCCGCATTGGTTGCTATTTGAATTGCTGATTTGTTGTCGGATAAGAAAGTTGGTTGTAGCTTCCCCAATGTGCCGTCTATATTTTGTGCTAGCCATAAGCCTTCTTTTGCCGCAAAAGAAAGAGCCATATACTCTGCCTGACAAGTCGAGCTAGCAATGCAAGTTTGTCTTTTAGAGTTCCACACTACCAAAGACCCCATTAAGAAAATTCTGTAACTGTGTTGTGATCTTGAACCTTCACCTCCCCAGTTTGCGTCAACGTATATGTCCAAGCTTCTCTTCTCCTTGCTTGAGTGTATCTTGAGTACTTGATCCTTTGTTGTCGCAATGTAAGAGATTAAGTGTCGCAGTGCCTCCCAGTGCTGTGGCAGTGCATTCATTGTGAAATGCGCCAACAGATTCACAGAATACATTATATCTGGCCTTGTTGCCTGAGCCAGATATAGTATCATGCCTATGGCCGCCAAATAGTTCCGATCCATTTCCACCGCTTTGGACGATTCTAATTTCACGTCCGGAAGTGGTGCATGTGCCGTAAAGATCCCCTCAGTTGAATTTACCAGTTTTTGAATTAATGCAGATTGCTTCAAAACAAACTCATCCCCTTGCCTCGCTATTTCTACCCCAACAATGCTTGTCAACTTTTCATCCCATTTCAACTTCAACTTTTCTGTCAGCCTATCCTTCAAGAACATCAAAAAAATTTTACCACTTGTCACGAGCAACCCATTGTCAACATGAATCCATAGCATCGCTGTATGTAAGTACTCTGATCATTGTCATTGGCGACAAAGCCGATGTCCGTTAATATTGATTTCAGGTGCAACCACCAACATCTTCCTGCCTGCTTCAAACCATATAGCGCTTTTTTCAGCTTCAGCACTTTCCCTTCTTGTCCCAATAAACCAGGTGGCGGTTTCACAAAGATCGTATTGGTAATATTGCTGTGTAAATATGCCGCTGTCACATCAAAAGTAGTCACCTTCCAGTGCTTCACTCTTGCTATTTCTAATAATGCTCTCAATGTTGCAAAACTTGGAGTCGGTGCAAAGGTTTCCTCAAAATTAATGCCTTTGACTTGCCGATGACCCTGAACGACCAGCCTTGCTTTATATCGTAGTATGTGTCCCTCTGAATCGGTCTTTGTTGTAAAAACCCACTGGGTTCCCAGAACTTGATTCCCACCAGAATTCTCGCATGTTTCCTAAACACTAATATCCTGTAAATTCCGCAATTCCTCACTACATGCATTCATCCATTCAATACTGTTGTTGCACGCTTGTGCCTCCCTAAAATTTGTCGGTGTGCCACTGCAGTAGTTGCTCGATATCTTCATGAGTTCAAAAAATTCATCTTGAAGTAATATTTTGCAATACATTGTGTCGTCAAAGAGGTTATTTATCTTGATGTGATTAATGTTGATGTTCCCACCGCTAGGTCTAAAAATAAAATCATCTTCCAAGAACAAAGCTGAAGCACCCCTTACGAGGCGCTTTGAATCTACGTCATAGAACACCCATCCCTGTGAATCTTGCGCCACCCCCAGGTGAATTACCTTCTTTCCCTTTGGCAATAGGTCTTTTTGCTGTATCATGTTGTGCAAAATGGCTGTACAACCGAATATCTGAGAAAGTTCAATGCTGGGTTTCCGACCACAAGCTAATTTGTAAGGCATTTTCTCATCATCGTTGTGTAAAGCCCTGTTGTAAACCCAGGCTGCATGTCGGAAACCATAGCTCCAAAAAAGATGCTGGTAAATTTGCCCTAATTAACATCAATCTTGTTGCTTCTGTAAGTGTTCTATTTGTTCTTTCAACTTTTCCATTTTTATGGTGTTCGTATGGAACTGTCCTCTCATGTATTATGCCCATGCTCGAAAAAAAATGTTGCAAGATCGTTGAGTTAAATTCTCCGCCATTATCTGTCCTGACACACTTCACTCCAATTCCTGTAATATTCACAAATTGTTTTATCCAATTAATTACGTGCTTAGCTGCGTCGGACTTGAGTTTGAGTGGTATGAAGGCCACTAAAGATGAATAGCAATCTTGAATTATCATGGCGTATTGAAATTGATCAATTGATGTTGGCAATGGACCTATGAGGTCCATGGTGATAACGTTGCCCGGTCGTTCCACCACTTGTCTAGACTGTGGTTTTACCGGTGTATGTTTGCTTTTGGCTAAAGCACAAGGGTAGCACTGACTGATGTCGTCAAAACGTATGTCTTTCGAGATTCCATGTACACAGTCCAACTTCTGCATTCTTCTTAAGACCCTCATAGATACATGTGCCATCCTATCATGATGGAGGCATAATAACTTTTGTTTCTTTTCTAATTCGATTTCATTACATTCAGGAGTTGACAATAAAGGAAGAAACCACCAATCTTTTACACGTCGCGTGATGAATAGACTACCGTTCTGATACAAATGAAACAAACCGTTTTTATATTCAAAAACCCCATCATTAGCCCCAAACTTTCCCAGTGAGATGACCACTCCCGGAATACGCTCACAGTACAGCACATTCTGCAAGAATAAATCACCAGCCGGGGTATATAAACGAATCCTCCCAATTCCCTTGACTTTGAACTTGTCTGTCGTCGCTACAGATAGATTTAAGTCAACGTTACAATAGTCAATGAAATGTGCATGCTCCCCTGAGACATGATGAGTCTCCCCGGAGTCAATTAGGACTAACTTGTGATTCCCAGGCATTGCCTGAATAGACGCTACATTGCTGCTGTCTTCATCCCCGGCTTCCATAGCCACCAAAGCCACATGAGAAACATACTTGGATTTCTTTAATTTCAACCCCAGATTAGCAATCTGTGGGTCTTGTAGCGGTGATTTTCCGGCAGCTTTCCTTGGACAATCGCTTGCCCAGTGGTTGCAAGGATGTTCTTTGTTCAGCCACTTAAGTGCCCAGCTGGCTGGACAAGTGCTCGGATGAGGATACCTTGATGGTCTGGTATTTGCATTTGGCAGGATAAAGACTGATTGATTTGCAGCATTGTGCGGGTGAGCAGACTTTTGTTTAAACGATGCCTGCCGAGACTGTGATTGAGCCATTGCTATTACTTGAGATGATGTATTAGAGAGCTCATTCCTTTGGAACCGCTGAGAAATCTGCATGATCTCCCGTGCCGTCACTGGAGAAGATGGATCTATTGCTTTCTTTGCATCAAGCGCATTGGCAATCGCATGATAATTCTTTTTATTAAAATGATGAAAAAATAATGCCATTAGAGCTTCATCTGTCCATGTGCCGCCTATTGAAGACTTCAGTTGTCGGAGATAGTTTTGAAGTCTGAAAAAGCCTTCATTTAAAGGTATGGTCTTGTCACTAAGAGAAAGGATGTCACTGAGTACATTCATGGCTTGAGACCAAGAGGTGTGTTGGAAACGCTGATGTAAGGTGTTGAATATTTTTCGTGCATGCAGATGATCTTCAACATAAGGAATAAGTTCTTCATGCACCGATTTAAAAATAAATGTGCAAATAACACGATTTCTCAAACGATTGGTATCTTCGCAAGTGTCTAAGAAGTAGGATGGTTTGTCGAAAACATCTTCAACAAGGTCTTTTAGTGCTCTAGACCATTGGGCAAAATTTACGCCGTCTTTTGCAAGGTGGGGGGTGATGCTCTGTCCTAAATTTTCTATTTTGATTCGCTTTTGGACCTGAGCACTTGCATTGTCTATACCACCTATGGCGGCCTTGAGATCCTCCAAATCAAATTTACTGGATGAAGCCATTGACACGCGGAAGGGTCTTCCTGAACGAGCTGCCACGATTTTAAGAAGAAGTTCTAAGTATCAATGTCAGTTTTTTAGCGCAGGCCCATAACCTGTAACGGATTTTACAACATAAGTTAGTAAAATAATTATATGCAAAACACCCCCAAGGGTTTTTATTACTCAGTCATACCTGTAACAGATTTTACAACGTAAGTTAGTAAAATAATTAGATGCAAAACACCCCCGAGGATTTTGTTCTTCCTTGGTTGTGAGCTATTTATATCTATTTACAACGATTATGGTTTGTGTAATGAATATTCAATATCTTTAGTATCTGATTCTAGAATGTTTTTCGACTCTTCTCTTGTACAGATCCCATACATCTGTACAGGACCTGTATTGGCCAGACTCAATTCAATCATCAAATCTTCTCATAAAAATTCTCTGTCTGGATGAGGGCTGGTGATTCTCACATATACCAGCCCCTCTTTCTCCCCCTGGGGACCTTTCACCAGTTAATTAATTTAGTTGATTTATTATTTTATAAATATTCTTACTTTTATTTTGGGCATTATATTTATTTATTATCAAGTTAGTCTTTGCATTTCTTCTCACCTGTTCAGTATGAGGTGTGGTAGCCATATACTTATTAACCCTCCTCTTTCTTTCTGACAGGTTGAAACAGTGGACTTGGACTTGTTTGTGGTTGGCTCTTTTATTTTTCTTACTCTTATTCTTTGTTGCTGCTTTTCTTATATTAGTATTTTCTAGAAATATTACTATCATTAAACTCTTAAGTGTTCTGCCTTATCTTATCCTTGAGCCCTCTTCAGTGAGTCCCAGTTTACTGAGTACCAGGACCTCTTCACTTAGAAAAGCCCCTGTGACATTAAATTAATTAACTCATATTTGATTATTTCTTTTCATTCATTTAAATTCATTTCTATCATTCATCAATTATGACATTTTTATAATTTTATAATTTTATGATTTTTCATGGTTATGATTATGACCTTTTTCTAATCAATTTTCATCTCAATCATTATATATCATATGAAAATCAATTCTTCTCATTTCTTAATCATTTCTGAACATCTCAATTTCATTCTCAATTCTATCTCAAATCAAATTTCTCTTTTGTTTGCTTATTTAGGTCTTATTAAGAATTTTATTAATTGGTTAATTGATTGGGATTCATTTGGGTTATTGATTCAGAAATTCAAGATTTTATTTGGACTGAACTGATTGAATTTTGAATTCATCAAGATAACTGATTTATCCTCAAGAGTTTATTATTGATTATTGATTGATTTTGATTCCTGAAGAGATTGATTGACTGATTGATTCCTCAAGACCTTTATTTGACCCTGAAGACATTGATTGATTGATTGATTGATTGATTATTGATATTAAATTTGAATTTATTGATTGATTTTTGATTTAATTTGATTTTACCTCAAGACTGTTGATTGATTCCTCAAGATCATCAAGATTTTTTGATTATTAATTTGACCAAGCTTTGATTCCCTTTTTCAAGTATCATCAAGTTTTTATTCTTAATTTCTCAATAATGCCAGTTCAGTATAGCCCTCCAGAAAAGAATAATAGATCCCAAAGAAATCCAACTGTTCTCACTTCTACAGCAAGGGTTCCTCTTGACTGCACCCCATCAGTTCATCAACTGAGTGCAAATCTGGACAGAGGACCACCAATAGAAGGAGCAGCACCCTTCAGAAGAGGGGGAATGAAATAAAGAAGATCAAGATCTTTCTCTGGCCTATTGGGTGGCTAACCTGGCATGTCTGAAGGTGCAAGAGCAAGATTAGGGGAAGCTGAAGATGAAGAGCGGGAGGAGTCTGTGGAAGAGGAGGAGTCTGAAGAAACTGAAGTGGAAACTGCCTTGGAAGGTGTCTCTGAGGCTTCTGAACCTTCAAATCTAGCCCATTATAATCAACCTCCTGTCTCTTAAGCTGAACCAAACTTCCTCAAAATTATGGAGCAGATGACTCAATTCATGGGGAAACTCACTCAAGCAGTTGCTCCCAGGGACAATTCCAAAGCCCCTGCATTTATGACTCCATCAATGAAGTCATCTGATTCTTTTGATGCTACTCAAGCTCATAAATTGAGAGGATTTATCCAATCCTGTCAATTGATTTTCCATAATGATCTAGCAAATTTCTTTTCTGACAGGAAGAAAGGTCTATACTCAACTTCTTTTCTTACTGGTAGAGCTAGCAAATGGATTGAACCCTACCTCTTCAATATTTCCAATGAAGATCCTTCCTACATCCTCAATAATTGGCAGTTATTTTAAACTCAATTATTCACTCTGTTTGGTGATTCCAATGAAGTCAGGAAAGCTGAACAAGAGTTGGACAATTTGAGGATTAAGGAAGGTGGTCATGTATCCTTGTACATTGCTGATTTCAGAAGCTTAATGTCAAGAATTGGAGATTGGGGAGAAAGAGCTTATATTCATGTTAATAGAAGAGGATTGGCATCAAGACTTTTGGACCAGTTTGCTTCCTACCCTGGTAATTTTGATACCCTTCAAGAGCTCATGGACATTACCCTGGAATTAGATACCAGGTACCATTAGAGACAGAAAGAGAAGGGTAGTCATCAATAAAAGAAGCCTCCTGTTACTGGATCCAATTCTTCAAGGACTCCTAAAGACTCATCTTCAAAAATGCCTCACCATAAGAAGAACAAGAAGGGAAAGCAATTTCAAGCTTCAAAGGACAAGCCCCATTCTGCTCTGCTTAATAAGAACAATAAATTAATTGGTTCTGAAAAGGAGAGGAGGATAAAAGAAGGGTTATTTACTTATTTTTGTGGAAAGCACCCAATTGAAAAATGCTTCAAGAGACCTCAGAACAAGCCTGGGTCATCAAGAGGCCTCCCTAGCAAGCAGGGAAAAGCCTGAGTGTGAATCATGATGTGTTCAATGGTTCTCACTTATTTCCTTCAAGAGCACAATTGTGCAATCTTAATACTAGTGTCAAGAAATCTTTAAATTTTCTTATTTTTTATAGTATTCTCATTGATTCTGGTGCTAAAAACTCTTTTATTGCAAAGAATTTTGTTCTAAAGTACTCATTGACTATGTCAGAGCTCCCTGAAAAGATTCCTATTTTCATTCTGGATTCTAATGAATCCTCTGCCTTGTTCATCACCCATTATGCCAAGTTGGTAGTTGACTTGCCTTCCTTCTCAAGCTTTGAATGGGACTTTTTTTATCATAGATTAACCCAAAGGAGAAGACCTTATATTGGGCTATGATTTCCTCTACCATTTCCATCCTATTATTGATTGGAAAAATGGACTGATCACCTATGATTCTAGTGGTATTAAATCTTCTTCTAGTAATGCCTTGGCCACTTCTGTCAACAGTGTTTCTCTGGTTGGTGAACTTAAGACAGCTTCCCTTCCTTCTTCTGTCCATATCCCTTCCATCAGTCCATCTCAGCCATTAATCGAATCAAGAGATGAGGTCTTCAAAGAGATAAAATATGTTGAAGAAGATGTTGATATTTCTTCACTTCATCTCTTTCATGGGGATATGGACCTTCCTCCCTGAAGGAGCAGTGGGATGAGGAGGAAGAGCCAGAAGAAATTGAAACTGTGTTGAAGGTAGTACCTCCTGCTTATCACCAATATTTTGATGTATTCTCCAAGGTGAAAGCAGGGAAACTTCCTCCACACCGCGCCTGTGATCACCATATGGAATTGGAGAGTCTTCTACCTCTAGTTGGTGTTATCTACTCATTATCAAATCAAGAGTCAGAAAAATTGTGGGCCTACATTTCAGAGAATATAGAGAAAGGTTTCATAAGGCCAAGCTCCTCTTAAATGGGAGCATCTGTCCTTTTTGTCAAGAAAAAGGATGGAGGCCTTTGTTTTTTTCTTGACTACTGCAAAATCAATGCTGTCACTAGGAAGAACAGGTATCCTGTTCCTCCTATGAACCAGATTCTTACCATATTTAATGGTTCCACTATCTTCTCCAAGATAGATCTGTATGGTGCATATAATATCCTGAGAATAAAAGAAGGGTATGAGAACTTAACTTCCTTCAGAATCAAATATGGTAGTTATGAGTATTTGGTTATGCCATTTGGCCTTACCAATGATCCAGCTTCTTTCCAGAATCTTGTGAATGATATATTTGCAGATTTCTTGGATATTTTTGTTGTAGTTTATTTGGATGATATTATGGTCTTTTCTAGTTCTGAAGAGAAACATGTCAAAAATGTGGCCACTGTCCTCCAAAGACTGAGGGACAATAATTTGTTTGCCAAAGCCTCCAAGTGTGGAATACTTGGGCTATTTTGTTTCAAATGATGGCCTCAAGATGGATTCTTCAAAAGTTCAGCAAATCCTCAATTGGCCTCAGCCCAAGAACATCAAAGCACTTCAATCTTTTCTTGGATTTGCCGATTTCTATCATTGTTTCATTAAAAATTACTCCAAAAAAATCACTTCTTTCACATCCCTTCTTAGAAAGGACTCTCCTTTTATCTTCAATGAGGAAGCTCTTAGTCAGTTTCAAATACTCAAAGAAGCGTTCACCACTGCTCTTATCCTTTCCCATTTCAATCCTTCTCTACCAACAATTGTAGAGACTGATGCTTCTGATTATGCCTTGGGTGCTGTACTGAGTCAGGTGAATGACTCAGGAAAGAATCCCATTGCATTTTATAGTTGCAAGCTTCTCCCAGCTGAGCTGAATTATGAAATTCATGACAAGGAACTCCTTGGCATAGTTTGGACTTTCAAGCGCTGGAGAGCATTTCTTCTCTCTCTTTCAAATCCTTTTGAGGTCTTGAAAGACCACTCTTCTCTTCAGTATTTCATGTCTTCCAAAGTTCTTACTCATCATCAGGCCCATTGGGCTGAATTTCTCTCTGAGTTTCACTTCACCATCACTTACTTCCCAGGCAGGCTGTCCACTTTACCAGATGCCTTGTCATTTTGGGGCAACATGTACCCAGAGAGGGGGGTGGACTTAATCAGGAAGAATACTCATAATTTTCATCAAGTAATCAAGCGGGATAGAATTCAAGAGTCAAGATTCTTCTTAATTAAGGTTGAAATATTCTCAGATTTCGCTGACCAGATCCAAAAAGAAGTATGGCAAGACAAGGCCTATAAAGAAATACTCAAGAAACTAGAAAGAGGTGAATCAGTTACAGATTATTCTCTTGAACCTCAAGCCAATTTATTATTATTCAAAGATAGAGTGTTAATTCCAAGAAATGAAGAAATACAACTCAATATTCTTCAAAAGCATCATGACTCACTATTGGCTGGCCATCCTGGCCAGGAGAAGACCCTCAAGCTCATCAAGAGGTATTTTTATTGGGCTGGGATGAATAAATTCATCAAGGACTATGTGTCCTCATGTCAGAAATGTTTGAGAAACAAGAACATTCATCATAAGAATTTTGGGTTACTCAAGCCTCTTCAAATTCCATCTGGTCCTTGGAATTCTTTATAAATGGACTTCATCACTCAATTTCCACTGTCAAACAACTTTGATTCAATTCTAGTAGTTGTGGATAGATTCTCAAAGATGGAAATCTTCATTCCAGCTTATGGAACAATCACTGATCTGGAATTAGCTCAAATATTTATCAGCCATGTCTTTTCCAAACATGGACTTCCAGTCAGTATTGTCAGTGATAGAGCATCTTTATTTGTTTCATAATTCTGGACAAATTTATGTCAGCAGCTCAAGATATCAAGGGATCTTTCAACTGCTTTTCATCCTGAAACAGATGGACAGACAGAGAGGGTAAATAAGATTCTAGTACAGTATCTTTGGATGTATGTCAGTTACCATCAAGATGACTGGCACACCTGGCTCCCTCTGGCTGAATTTGCCTACAATAATGCAGAACATTCATCAACAAAGCAAAAACCTTTTTCACCATTTATGGAAGAAATCCCAGCTTTGACTCAATCCATATTTCTCAAGACTCACCTGCTGGAAAGTTATCAATAAAACTCCAATCAGTACAGCAAGTGGTCAAAGAAGAATTAGAGTCAGCAATAAGGAGATTCAAGAAGTATGCATATAGAAATAGGTCAATTCCATCTGATTTCCAACCTGGGGACAAAGTATGGCTAGCTTCCAAGAAAATAAAGACTACACGACCCACAAAGAAGCTTTCAGAAAGATGGATGGGACCCTTTGAAGTCATTAAGAAGGTTGGAAGTCATGCTTATCACCTCAAGTTGCCTGTGCAATGTAAGTCAGTTCACCCTGTATTCCATGTGTCATTACTAGAACCAGTCAAGCAGTCAAGCATTTCAAATCGTAATCAATTTCCACCACCACCAGTTCTAGTGGAGGAGCAAGAAGAATGGGGGGTGGCTCAGGTTCTGGGCTCAAAACTCAAAGGAGGTAAATTATAGTATCTTGTAGAGTGGAAAGGATTCAGTGAAGACCCAGAAAGAACAACTTGGGAACCAGCTTCTAGCCTTACCAGCTCACCAGACCTTGTCAAGGATTTCCATTCATTGTATTCAGACAAGCCTGGCCCAATTACCTCAAGGGTTTGATTTTATGGTGCTTTATGGGGAGAAGAGGTTATGAAAGTAAGTTCCTCTCCTGGAATGCACCTTTAAGGGTGTATTCTACCCAAATGTTGTTGTAAGAATCACCTTGGCCACTTTGTGAGTACTTTTCAATTATTTGTACAGATTCAGAAGGCCTTGCAACATCAATACCCTCAAATTTGGAACTTTCATCCAGATATGGCCAAATTCCTTCTTTCTTTTTTATCTCTTATTTTTCTATTTTTTTAAACTTACTTCAATAATATTTATTCAAGACATTCATTACTTCAAAGTCAATTATGGAAAATTTATCTGTTTATGGTGCTTGGTGGGGCGTTGAAGTTATGAAAGTAAGTTCCATCTCCTGGTATGCATCCCTGAGGGTTCTACTTCTTTTAAAACATCACCTTGGCCACTCTGTGAGCATCAAATGCTTGTTTTTATCTTTCAGACAATTCTTGGCCAAAAATCAAGCAACTCACCACAAGAAGGACAAACTCAGGAATTCCTCTATTTCTGTTCTCTAATCTCTTTTTCTCTCATTTTCTTTCTTTTCTTTACTTGTATATTTCTTTTATTTCTTTTTAAAGAGAAGCAGCATCCCCTCCCAAATCATGTATTGGGAGGTTCCAATTATTTTTATTTTTATTTCTAGTAGTTATACAAGTGGGGATAGAAGTCAAACCAAACACAAACAAGGAAAAGGAAACTAGTTATATCTACCCAAATAGTCAAAAGTTTTCTGGAAATAATTAATCAGCTCATCTTCATACCAGGCAAAATTTGCAGCCATTTCCTCAGAAGCAGTCCCTGGAATAGTCTTATCATTAGCATACATAATCACCTCCCTACTATTTCTATCAGCCCTCCTAAATAACCTGGCCACAGCATCCTGATTATCACTCACTGTATTTGGATCTTCTCTGGTAACTCATATAGGACATTGATCCCTACGCTGAAACACTTGAGTGGCAGGGAACAGAAAAGGAGAAAGTTCTTCTCTTCCTCTACTGGTACTGGCCACAGGGTGGAGCTGTTGTGAGGTGACTATGGGTGGGTTTCTGGATTTTTGGATGGGGGATGGTCTTACTGCTGGATTAAAGGCAGGCCTGGTATGGGAAGAGTGTTGTGAAGCACAAGGAATAGAAGTAGGAATGGTAGGAAGAGTGGGTTGAAAAGTTCTGGGGGTACTGGGGATGACTTGACTTTGGAATCTCTTGGCAGGAGGCTGGGAAGGAGAAGTATTGGATGGATTATCAGAAGAATTAGGAACCAACTCAACTTCTTCACCATCCAACTCATCACTACCTTCAGCATCCATATCAGGTGGGGAATCAGCAATTTGTCTTATTATCTTCACTATTCCTTCAGTGTTGATCCTGAAATTTGGGACTTCTGAGCTGGAGTATATTGGCCTACCACCAACTGGGATGGGCCCTCCAACATTAGTCCACCTGGCCACATCCCTCTGCCTAGAGCCAATCACTGAATCAAGATATCAGTATCCATTCAGGAAAGAAAATCCATTCAATTGCAATCAGAATAACCTGAAGTACCATCAAGAGTAGTAGCCTCAGAAGCTGGGAACTCTTTTCCAAAAGGCCCATCTTTCTTACTCCATAAATACCTCCTGACGTTTGAAGCTTTCTTCCCAGTACAGAAACATGGCTTCTTCCCAATAAAGCAGTAGTGGCATTTTTAAGATCTGGGATTGTAATGTTCAAAACAATCCTTTCCCTTGGCCAAACATTCAGCAAAAGCAGGATCAAGAAAGTCAACTGCCTTGTAACTGTCATAAGCTTGGGTGGGATCAAAATGACCAGAAGAAGCCATTGATGGTGAAGAAAATCAACTGAGAATGCCAGAACCATGAAGGACAGATGGTGGTGGTGCAGAAGGGTAATATTCAGTGATTTCAGTCATTTTGGAACTCATGACTAAGGAATATGCAAGAAGAAGATTCAAAAAAGTCAGATTAAATCACTTCAAGTCTGAAGAAAAAGCCCTCAAGGAATTGGGGACCATAACTCAATGATGCCCCCCCTCAAAGTCCTTGTCATTTTGGACTGAAGTCACCACCCAGGACCTTCCCTGCAACTTTGGGGAGGTCAGAATCTTATCATCCTGGACCCTTCTAATGGGCCCAGGCCATGTAGGTGGTCAATTGGGCCATGGACATTTTTAATGGTCCCATGGGACCCCTTAAGCCCCAGCAAACTTGGGCTCAGGGGTCAATTTTGGTCCTGGGGCCTCCAATAGCCCACAAACCGTAGGACCCCAAATTGGGCCAAGACATGCCCTAAAGCCAGAAAGATTAAAAAATCACTATAGAAAGGGCCATGACCCCAAATCAGTAGTGGGGACAATTGGGCCCAAATCCATTTTTGAGGCATTCTCAGGGACAATGGGGACAAGACCCCCCTTTGAAGACTTGTGAAGGGATTCCAATGAGGGCAAGAAGGACCAGAACATCAAAATGGCCCATTCACAATGAAATATATGAAAATATACACATTGGAAATCAAATTTTGAGCTGAAGAGCTCTATGGCACTTATTTTGGGATACAACCCAAGGGCCATGCCTTGGAAGGAAGTAAATAGCTGAATCCAAAAGAAGAAGCATATTTCCGAGTGGAAAGCACTTACTCAAGTTCAAAGAAGGGGGAAGATAATTTAAATCAAGTAGGACAGTGAAGAAATGAAGAGGAGATCTTCAGGATAATGGTCAAGAGGAAAATATGATTAAAAAGAAGATTTTTTGAGAAAAGTGGGGGGATATTGAGATGCCACTCAACAGTGGCAGGGTATTATGGTGTTCAGGAGCCCACCAGTTTCAAGAGGGGGATACTGTAACAACCACTAATCAGGGGTAAGGGTATTCATACATACACCCACTCAAACACCTCAACCCAGCAAATCCACTGTGTGTATCAGCATTCAGTTTCAGAAATCTTCCTTGCTGAAACATGCATACAGTCTGGTTCATCAATACAGCCTGTCAATACTTGTACAGGTTGGAATCACCCAATACAGTTTAGATACACCATTTCCAAACTGTATGATTGCTCAATACCACCACTCCTCTTGTACAGATCCTGTACATCTGTACAGGACCTGTATTGGCCAGAATCAATTCAATCATCAAATCATCTCATGAAAATTCTCTGTCTGGATGAGGGCTGGTGATTCTCACATATACCAGCCCCTCTTTCTCCCCCTGGGGACCTTTTCCCAGTTAATTAATTTAGTATATTTATTATTTTATAATTGTTCTTATCCTTATTTTGGGTATTATAACTATTTAATTTTAAGTTAGTCTTTGCCTTTTTCCTTTCTTCACCTTTACAGTATGAGCTGGGTGGCCATATCCTTATTAACCCTTCTCTTTCCATTCCAACAGGTTGAAACAGTGGACTTGGACTTGTTTGTGGTTGGCTCTTCTATTCTTACTCTTATTATTTGTTGCTGCTTTTCTTATCTTCTTTTACTTAGTAATTCATCTGTTAACACTCTTCAGTGTAATCTTTTCTTACCATATCCTGAGCCCTCCATAAGTAAGTCCCAGTTTACTGAGTGCCAAGCCCTCTTCACTTAGAAGAGCCCCTGTGACATTTGTTTTTTTGGGTTTTTTTTGTTTTAAAAAATTGAAATCATGATTTTTTTAATTTAATAACTATTAAAAAAAATATTTTTATTCAAAATTTATTGTTTAATAATTAATTAATAAAGATACTTTTAAATATAAGATAGATATGTTTTTTTTTTGGGTTTCAAAAAGAAAAAAATTGGAAATTTGAAAGAATTTAATTTATTATCATAAATAGTAAGAAAAAAACAAAAAACAATATTCTCTTTAAATTAATTGATGATAAGGGTATTTAAGTTTAATTAAGTATACAATTATTAAATCAATAATTTTTTAAAAATTGATTAATTTTTTAAATTTCAATTCAAAAAAGAAAATTCAATGGAATTATAGATAAGGATTAATTTAAAAAGACAAAAAGGTATTTAATAATATAATTAGATAAATTTAATTAAATAATATAAAAAATTATTAATATAATTAATAATTAATTAAATTTTTTCTATTTAAATTTATTTTTAATAGGAATTATAATTTTAAAAATTTAATAAAACTTTTTTTTGTTTTTTATGATTAAATGAATTTGAAGGATTAATTTTTAAAATTTTATGTATATGAAGGCTTTAATGAATCTTTTTTATTAAATAGATATTTTTTCAAAATCAAAAATAGGGAAAGATATTTGATAAATTTAATTTTTAAACAATTATTACCTAATAATGTAATTATTGAAAATTTATAATATTCAGTTAAGTTATTCATACTTAAAAAATAAATAAATAATAATTTCTATTAGGAGAATTTTGAGCTTATAATATTATTAATTAATTAAAAAAAAAATTAAAATAAGTTAAAATTTTATAATAAATGATAAAAAATATTTTCATTTTAATAATTTTTTTTTTTTGAAATTATTTTAGAAAAAAAAAAAATCTTCAACAATTGAAAAAAATTTGTTTTGATTCTTAATATCTCTAGAAGAAATATTTTAACTAAATACAGGTATAAGCTGATATAATTTCTATTATATTGAATAATATTTTAAATTCAAAAAATATTTTGCAATTTTTAAAATAATGGAATGAAAATTACTAAGTAGAAAGAGATCAATTAGATTTATTATTCTTATTTTAAATGATTATATTTAGTGAAATAAAAAAAAAACTTATTTCTTTTAATTTTAAAGTATAAATATTTTCTTCTTTAAATATTAATTAAGTTTTTTTTTTATCAAGATTTAAAAGAATAATAATTAAAAGTTGAAAATTAATTATAAATTTTAGTTAATTTATTAGAAATAAGAAATATTAGAATTATTAAACTTAATTTAATGGTTTAAGTAATTATTTTAGAAATTTACAAGGACCCCCTTTTCAAAAAAAAATATAGAATTCTAATAAAAAGAAAAAATTAATTAGTAAATTTGAAATTTAATAAAAATCATTCAAAGAGCTAATATTTTGATAGAAAAAGAAAATCAAATGTTTAATTTAAAATTTATAATTAAATAAGAATTTTTTTTTTGATTGAATTGATTTATTAAGATTTTTTTTTTAATTTGCCCCGAAATTCTAATAAGATCAATTTTTCATAGCTCTTTGATTTTATTGATTATTTATTCCACAAGTTAAAAATAACTCATATTCAGAATCCTTCCTTCTTAAACCCTCAATACTAATATAGTATACTTCCTTTTTGAATTTGACCTCCCATTAACCATGAGAGAAGTGGCAACACCTTAAAACAGGTTTTGCATTTGGGAAACAGCTTAGAACCACCTTATTCTAATCTTGAAAATCTACTCTGAGGTTGGTTGTATCCTGAATTTTGTATATTTGGTGATATTCCATGAAATTATTAGCCATTTGAATATTCCATAACTTCTGAAATACTTTCTTCTTCTTGTATTTTATTAGCTTAAATACAGTTTCCTTGATTCGTACTCTAGTTAAATATTGGGATATATGAAATATTATTCCAAAACTTATGGTAATACTAATTGCAATTACAGTTACATTTAATATTCAATCTTGGAGCTATATTGTTAAATTAAAACATAATTACTTTTTGTAAGCCCTCTATACAGTAAAACCATGTTTTCATATCATTCAATGGTCTTCTCATCTTATAGCTATATATTATCAAAAAATGAAGCTTCAATATATTCTCCTTTAGAAAGGCTCCCAAGAAACTATAGTTATCTTGGGTTTTACTTTCAGCTTGAGTAATATATGATATTAGTTATTATTGTGCTTTTAGATGAGGTTATTTATATTGAAAATATTAAACAAAACTCACACAATATTCTCTTTTGAAGATAATTATTTATAAAATGAATTAGAAAACATCTTAATCATTAGAATTGGTAGTTTTTTTCTCAAAAATCAAAATTATTTCAATTTTTTTTTAGTTTTATAATTTGTATTTATTAGTTCTATCATTCAAATTATTATTTTTATTCTGTTGTTTTTTAATTTATTATTTTCGAGTTTTTTCTAAACTTATTATTTTATGTTGAAATATTTATCATTTTTATAAATTTCAATTTTTTTTTTACTTTTTTGTTTTTTTAAAAAAAAATACAGTAGCAAGTACTGTAAAGTTTACTACAGTAAATTTGTTGACAATTGTAAAGAAATTTATAGTAGCAGGATCTAAATGGCTCTAATTACTTTGTTTTGGACAAAATAATGACTCAAAAAAAGCTCAATTAAATTGAATTTTGAGAAAAAAATCCTTGTAATCAAAACTAGGAGAAATAAAATCAATGAGAAAAATCATGATAATCACAAAAAAGAAATTAGAAATGGATTTATGTTTTATAAACTAGAAGGATATTACATAATGCTAACTTTCTCAAGTAAAAGAATCAAGAACAAACAAAAATAAGATCTTTTAATAAAGAATTATTTAAAACCAATATTTAGATAAAAAGTAAATTCAATTAAGAGTATATGCAGCCCCCTCTCTGTTACCCTTTTGTTTAATCTAACATAATTTGTTGTAAAGTTAATTTACAGCTTTTTTTAAGTCTTTTGAGTTTTGAAGGAAGTTTATAAAAGCTATAATCTTCATCCTTTTTACCTTTTTGACCTACCTTCCTTTAAGAAAAATAAATTCAAAACTATTAGGGTGGAAAAATAAAGGTTGTTGGAAGGGCTATTGGAAAATAAAGCCCTATATCTTGCTAGTTATTGAGTATTTAAGATAAAATATTAAACCTCAATTTATAATTTGAAGTTAAAATAATTCATATTCTAGAATATTTAACACAAACCTAACAATTTGGGTGTGAACTAAGCTAAAAAAACAAGAGATAATAGGATATTGATAAGCAATAAATTATTCTTTTAAGGTTTTGAATAATGTAAGCTTCTGAAAGAATATCTCCTACCAAAAATCTAACTCTCTCTCTCTCATTCACTATAGAACACAAATATTCTTTTAAATACCAGGAAAATGAAATTTATGAGAAGGATTTTCAACAAAAAAATTTAATATTATTAAAAATAAAATATTAATCACTATCATTCTAATTATAAAATAAACTTTATCATATATTCTGGGCGATTCTTAATAGGTATGGTGAATTATTTTGCAAGGAATGTGGAGAATGTCTAGAAAGTGGCTGTATTTTTCTTTTAAGATATATGTGCATGATTAAAATCTTACTTCCAAATAATCCCTTTTCCTTTTTCTGATAAAAACTGACTCCAAAATTTTATTTTAGGTCTTTTCTCATTTATTCATTCACAAAACATACCCGAAGGAATTTACCTATATTATATTATGAAAGTATATAAATAAGATTAAAATATATTATAGTTACCTAAGGCCTGTATAAGCTATATAATGATAATCACATTCCTCTTTTCTCGGTAAAAATAGAGGAAATTACCTTGAATATTAAGAAAATTAGAAATGAATATTATGAATAAATTTTGGGGAAAAATACTTTAAAATTACACAATTGTACCACTTCTGTGTTTTAAGGAAACTTGGAGATTAAATTACTGTAAAATTGATAGGATAAAGTATGTTATTTACAAAAAAAATCTGGTTCTTGTAGCTCTTGCTTATATCTATCGAATATATACATTTTTTGAATCTTTTTATCTATAAAAATGGCTCCCCCACCACCTTAAGGCAGATCTATGAGGTCGAAATTCTCATATTAATTTCCTGATTCCTTGCATTAAATTGAGCTCCTTTATTGTTCCATATTTTGAAATGAATATTGTTATTTACTCAGTTTAATTATCAAATGAATTCCAAAATTATTCATTTTATTAGCCTACATAAATTGTGTAGTTTCAGTTCATCAAAATATATCACTATGAGCTTAAATAAGAAGACAATAAAAATACTTAAAGTATATGAAATAAGATAATTTAAAAACAAATATGTAGCAAAGCGACTTAATGCATAATATTCAGCTTATAAGATATTCTTAAAAAAGATGATATTGAATATATCAATAAATGAAAACCAAACACAAATTTAAAATACACAATTGAGTTAGTTTAACATGTGATATCCAAAATTCAGTTACAAGAGCTAAGCAATAACCCATAGTCAAATTCCTTCCCCTCAGTTTCTGAAAATTTGATTGAAAAGAATGATGATTGAATTAAATATATTTGGCTTATTTTATACTTAAATACTTTAATAAAGAAATCTAACAAATTAATCTGGTAGATTAGTTTTCCGGAAAAAAAAATCAAGAAAGAGGCATATATATATATAATTGGAAAGAAAGACTATGCATTTGTAAAAAATTTAATATTAATATATCTTTTGTTTTCACAAGTCAGAAATAATCTAATACCCAGAAATGCTCCAATTCTCAATATCAGTAGTATTTTGAGCTTATAGTTTGATATTAAAAGAAAAAAAGCTCTTTAATTGAGAAATAAAAATGAAATATCTGTTTTTCATAAATTACAAAAGTGACTCTTGAGAATTTCTTGGACAAAATTCCTGGTATTATCTATTCATAATATAGAATATTTAAATTGATTTTTTTTCATTAAAAGCTAATGTTTATTGGGTAAGATATCACTAATTTATGTTTCATTTCAAAATAAATAATATTTCTCTCACAAGAGGAAAAAGGTGAAAAATATAATTTAAGGGAAAACGCATACCTCAAAGAAGTATAATTTCAATTAAAAATTTATATTTAATCTCTTTTGAATTTGGAAAAGGGCTTGAAAGTTGAAAATATTTTTTTCAGTAAATTCAATTCCAAAAAATAAATCTTTAAATCTCAATATAATTCATTAATTATTTACCCATAAAGTGTATTGATGATATATCTATACTAAGCCTTAACAACCATGAAAAAATTTGATATTTTCCAGTCAATAATATTTATTAAGATTCAAATAAATATATATCATAAATGCAAAATCTATTTACCTATTGATGAATTAATTGTTTAGAATTTTTACCAAAAACTGATATTGAGGGAATCAAACTTAAAGTGTGTGGCTTGCATATGTAGCTTAAATTTTTTCTAAATATTCTATTTTAAATTGAATTTCTGTTCTGTCTTCCAGCCTTTATCCAATCTATCTCCCATGTCATTCTTTAAATGCAAAACCTTCTGGCAGGTGCAGCCCCTTTGCTCATGGTGATTATTTATCATCAAATGCAAATTGATAAATGACCTATTGTACCCTCTTACTCTGTCAGTGTTAAGTATTTTGGTTTGACAAATTAAACTCAAAGATTAACGCTTGATCCATTCACTATAAAATTGATCTCAAGATATCCACTTATTATATAAAACAAGTAATCATATTGTATTCATAATAACTGATAATTTCTTGTTCAACATTTTAATTTCTCAATTAATCAAAGCCCTAGTTACAGATATAACGGAGAAAAAAAATTTCCTTGGCTAAATTTATCTTTGAGCCTTTGAGATATGGCCACATATCCAAAAAAATGTCACAAAAAACTTTACAATAATTACTCTAATGATAAGAATTAAAAATATTATTTTAAAATAATTAGAAATGCCACAAATAGGAATAAATTCTTTATTACCTCAGGATCTAATTAATAACCATGTTAAATAAATTTAACCATCAGATTATCCATGGTAATATACACATCTAGCATTTTTATTTCATATTTGTAAAGATAATACTTATTGTGTAATAAGCAAAAATGCTATAAAAAGGAATAAATTCTTATTTACCTCAGAAAAAAAAATGAATGAATTAAAAAATTGGATTAACCATGATAAAATAGACATGTAACATTTTCATGTCATATCTGCAAAGTCAATACTTAAGGAAATAACCTGAATATATGCACTTTTATGATCAGTGAATATATTCATGGCTTTTAGCTCATATATTTTGAGATACAAATGATAGAGAGTTGAGCCAAAAGTAAAGTTACCACATAATTACTTCAAAAATACAGATATAAACTTTATTTGACAATCTATAAACAAGGTTATAACTTCTAGGGGTTTATTGAACAAAATTGTTATCACTGTTGACAACTTTGTTGTGAAAGTGGTCCAAACTTGAAAAAGGTAGAAATTCAGATTCTACTAGTTCATAAGCTATAAATTATTCAATTTCAATTAATATATTCAAGGTATGACCCCTTGAAATCATAGTTTGAAGTTTAAATAGTAAATTTTGACAGAAAAGATGAGTTACAAGAGAAATCATCAAAAATAGATTTTTGATTATGTAATAAGATTCTCTTGGAAGTTTAATAATAAAATTAAAAGCTATCATAGTTCACTCTCTGAATTTCTTTAGTTTTTCTAAACAAAAAGTTATCAATTATCAAAGTTTAATTCTAAAATTTATCATTTATGATCACCCACTGTAATTTTAATTTAAGTTTAAAAGTCATATAAATGATAAAGTTGGTGAATACTAGTTTATTACAATAAGAACCAATAAAATAAATTAAGTTTAGTCTTCTTCCAAGCCTATTATGTCAGAAAACTTAGAGTTACAGTGATAACTCTAAATAATGGTGTAACAATGAGATAAGATGGTTTAATTATGATGTAATCATCACTAAACTTTAAAATTCTGATCAATTCAAGTGGATACCATCATCAAAAATCTATTAAAAGACTTTTGGAATATAGGAAGGATGATTTTACTATATAGAGCTCTTTTTACCTCTATTTCCTCCTCAGATGCAACAAAAACATTAAATTATTAAAACCAAAGGTAAAATATTTATTCTTTTTATATAAAACTATTATATACTTAAGGACCCAAGTTCATCTTTATTTTAATAACCATTTTTGATGTTATTAAATCAATTTTTAATTGCTTTCGTTAAATTTCTCTCCAAAATCTCTAATTCCACATAAAAATAAGAATATTTGTAATTTATTCTATTTTTTTTATTGTAAATATGATTTAAATAAGTTGTATTTACATTTTTTGATTTAAATTAATTCAAAATTGTTATATTAATTTTTGAAAGTAGGTTATTTTCTCTTTTCATAATAATTTCTCTTTATTATTATTTTTAATAATTCTTTTATTAATATAAATAGTATTTATATCAATTCATAACTTTAATATTTGTAATATTATTGTTATAAATTGTCTTTTATTATTAAATAGCAATTTTTATACCTTTATTATTTGTTTTTAACAATAATCAAGTGCCATATATATCTTAGTTATTAAATCTTAATATATTATTCCATTTATTTAATAATATAAATATTTTACACTATAATTATAATAATTCTTTATTATTATAGTTATTTTTTGTCTTTTTATTTAATTTAATAAGGAAATTAATAGTAGAATATGTAAAGTATTGGTAATATCTACTCATTGTTTTATAGTCAAACCTTACAGTATCACACCCTCAACCTTGCTAGTTTTTATGGATTGAATTCTCTAGGTCATGGATTATGTGATCCTTATACTTAATTTTAGGTACAAAAAATAAAAAAAAGATATTAAATAAATATTAGGAATATTTATGCTTTCCTAAAACTAATTTTTGAATAAAAATTCAAAAAAAAGTGTATTTTTACAGAAAATAGATAAAATTAAGAAAAAAGTCAGATAGAACTTTTCTGAAAAAATTAAGCAAAAATAGAATTTCAAAGGATTACCCTTTTTGAAAAGAAATGGTAAATATTATTATAGCCTTTTTTATAATTGAATAAAATAAATTCACTATTAGATTCCCCATGAAAACTTCTCTTTGCTCATTTCTGGGAAAATATTCTGTGGCTCAACTTCAAATAAACTCAAGTTATATTTTTAGTATATACATTATGAAAATATGTAAATCCCAAAAACTTTATTTTATCCACACCACATGTTGTTTAGAAATAATTCATTTTGTTAAAAATGATGTGTGATGTGTGGGTTAAAAGTTATGAGACATTCAAGTATTGCACAAAAGTTTGTCAAAATGTGTGTATGTTTCAAATAAGTGAAATTTGATCTATAGATTATTAATTGATAGTAAAATCTGTGTACTATCAAGCTCCACTGGAGCTTAATATCTAATATTCTCTTTCAGAAATTCTTGTATAAAATAAATAAATAAAATGTAAATATTGATTTTGAGGGGGAAAGGGGATATTGGATTGAAGGGTTCCAAACTAGCCCATCCTTTACTTTTTAGGTTCAACTCAAATAATCCACACAGAATATTATTAATTCTGACCTTTAAATAATTAATAGGTTCTGTAGCCCAATTAATTATGTGGGTTTTATTCCAGCCAGGTCAATTTTAACTGTCTCCAAGTGGGTAAAACTAACCATTAGTTGAAAAATTCTTCCAAAAAAATAACTGCCATAGAGGGTCTCTATTCACATTCTTGAATTTTTGAATACTCGAAGACATATATTAATATAGCAAAGGATTGCTTACAGGGATAAAATGTCTAATAACAGCCCTTTTTTGGTCTTAGCTAGGTTTCATTTATTTCATTATTACATTTTCTGTTCAAAATATATTTCTCACAACTTATGAGAAAGCTTATTATTATTTTTAAAAAAAATTAAGGCTTTAAAATAATGTCTTCTTTTCCCAATTTTTACTTTTCATGATAGAATATTTATCAATTTTATAATCAGTTTAATTACCTTCAATCCAAGCAATAATGCATTTAATATAAAATTTTTGATCATTTGAAACCCTTGAAAAATGGAAAGTCTACTATAATAACTTTTTGTGAATCTTATACTCATTTAAAACCTTCAACCACCCCAAAAGTAGATTGAAGCATCTTTAATCACTATAAGCTTTTACACTAAGTTTCTATATTCACTCTAGTAATTTTGGTGTATTGATTTTCTTTGAGATTTCTTACTATATACTCTGCTCTTATATTAAGTTCTTCAATTCCATTTATGAATTACTAAAAATAAATTATACTTCTATAAGCTCTTTTTAGCCCCAAATATTTTTTTAGGAGTACTATTGGATAAATTTCAATTTTTTTGAATCAACAATTATTTATAATATAATTTTATACTAATAAAGTTAAAAAAGAAATTTAAATATTTCTTGTGAAACTTTTGAAATAACTATCTTTACATACCTTTACCTTATAAAGTATTTGATTAAAAGAGAATTACTTGTTTTTTTTGGTTGAAATCTCATATCCACACCTTGCCTCTGGAAGCTTATTAATTATTTTTCACTTTTCAAATCATTTCTTACTGGTTTGAATTTTTTCTGAAATTCAAAATTTTGAAATTAATCAAAAACACTTATGAATACAAAAATTTGTGAAAGATGGTATTTTCAATTTTAATAAGGACTTAATATTTCATTTTTCTTTTAGTGATTCTGTTTCAAATAAGATATTATTCAAATCTTAACTTTAGTCTCTGAAATCATTGTCATGCAAAAGATATATTAAAAAATATTTTTAAACAACCATTATTATTCCTTACATTACTTCTTATTATGACTCAAAGCCATTAAAAAGAACCTATTTATTGTTAATTTATCAAATTTTACACTAATAATACCCTCTAAAGAGCCAAAACTTGGAAAATGGTAAGTTTCTTTACTTAATTACTATTTTTGATATCATTTTCTTATTTTAAAGTCAAATACTCTCCTTCATCCGGATTTGGGTCCAGTTATTCTAAGAATATCCACTCATCCATCTAAAAGAAAGGAAATTCAGTATATAAGGCCTTCATATAAAACTTAGACTAAAAAATCATGTAATTTCCATTTCCTCAAAATTTGTAGAAGGTAAAATTAAGTTTATTCAAGAATACTATAAAATATATAATGAAAGATAAAAAGGAATTTTCAAATAATAATTCCTTTGGATTAATTGATAATTGGGCTTCAGCAAATTATTACAAGAACAGATTCTCTAAGAAATATTTCAGAATAATACATGCCCAAAAATGACCATATCTAATTTATAGGATTAGTGAAAAGGCTTATAGTGATGAAAGAGGGTTTAATACACTTTTGGATTTTCTCAAAGGTCAAAATAAATGATTAAAATAATCTCTTTTCTTGTCTTTATTGTTTGAAATTATTGAAAAAAAATGTTTTTAATATCTTCTTTATTTTTTCAAAGCTAATTAGACTGATTGAAGGATTAAAAAGATTCCAATATAAAAAGGAAAGGTATAAAAAACATATTTTTTTATAGGCACAAATTTTCTTGCTCAAAATGGTAAAATTTTCTCTAACAATTTTTGAAATATTTACTGGAATCTTAAAAGCCAATTATTGTATCATTGATACCTGGTTTGTAGCCAATAAGTGTTTTTAATAGCCATTTTTTCCATATTCACAAGCCATTACTACATTTATAGTTGGTTTTGGGTTTTTCCAATACCATGAATAAATCTTGAAAGACAACTTATATCAGATAAATCCAATTTGGCTAAGAGATTTTTAGCTTAAGGGTAGCTCTAACCATGTATATAAAGCTAAAACTAAGTTTTTTGGCTTTAAAACCACATCATTAATTTATTCCAATACCCTTCTAATATACCCAGGCCAACAGTAATGAGATTTTTCATTTATTTTGAAATTCTACACACAGAGTAAAGAATATTGGGGGATTCTGGCACCCTTTGATATGAAACTTATTTTCCCTCTCAAAAGATAATCCTTTTAATATATATATATATATTTCCTCCAACATATATCATACTGAGGTCTTACATATGTAATGAAATTGAAAATTTACAGTACAAATATTAAAATATCAAATCCTCAGCTGTAAATCAAAGATCACTTTTTTAATGAATTTTATATTTCTTATTTCTAAACCAAATAATTTGGGGCTTCCCTTCCTTCCAATCCCCAGAGGATGGTAATTGGGGGTACCTAATGGGCCTTACTTTTTTCAAATCCCTGGCCAGAGTGAGGTATGGTAAAAAGCCTACATACAAAAGGGAAAAATTTCAGAACACAGAATAAATATAAAATTAAATTTTAAAAAAAATAATAATCAAAAGATTAAAAAAACCATTAAAAATATCTAATTATCGATATTTTAGTAAAGATAACCAAGCTTACAAGCCTATTCTTTGATAAATTACATCTACTCAACATGCATTGGTGAGAGGTAATATCCCTGATAAGTCACTGTATTTATCTAAATATAGAAGAAACACTCCGGAAGGGAATTGTTTTTTGGGATTTAAAGATACCTTAAAGCTATTATTCCAAGATCCAGAAAAAGATTTCCTTGTCATTTTTTAACAAAAATTATCAGTAGATTTTGGAACGATATGTTAAGATAAGGTCCTATTGAGCTCATCTTCCAAGGATATTCTTTTAGGAGGTTAAAATTAGTAAGTCTCATAAGAAGGGCCTATGCTTACCTTTTAATTATTTTTTAGGTAAAATAGCATTATTTATGGAATGTTTCATTAATTAAGCTTCAAATTGTTCTTGAAATTGCTTTTCAGAAATTCTAAATTGTTGATTAGATTTATTTTCTGATTTAAAAACATAAAGTTTGAACTGATAAACCAACATCTCTGCATAGATAATTGGACTCTGGTTTGGAATGATTTTGAGCTCTTTAGAGGGCTTTGAATTCATTGAAGCTATGGCTTAATCCATTTACACAACATTTTACTGTTATGTGTCCTGTAATAGATACAAAAAAGAATTATTTTCTCAAAAAAAGGACACCAGGGGGGTTTGGTTATTCAATAGTATATATAGTCGAAAGGTGTGATAAATCCCGCTGGAAATTTCTGAAGATTTTATAGCTCTCATGTTACAAACCCAAAAATATGGTGCATATGAATAAGTGGATTTATATATGTGCAGTATTTCACAATATAATCATGGAGGTGAATGATACATAGGACACAGATGTACTGGATAATGCGCAATGTCAGAGTTGAGGCAGCTAGTCGGGCTTTTCAAAATTGAGATAGAATTAAAGAATTTTTCTTGGACTTAAATGGTGTTATCTAGGTTCGGATGAAATGATTTATATATATTTTTTATATTAATCAAAACATTAAAATAAAAATTCAAAGCTAAGATAACTAAATTTTGAAATCCAATATTGGAATTTGAATCAATAAAATATAAAAAAAAGAGTAATTTGTAAATTATTGCATTTTTTTTAAACATAAAAGGAACTAATGAGTAAGTGACAAAGAGGTTTTTCATTTCATCTCTTATATCTTAGAAGACTTCTCCAATGTCAGACCTAACATTGAGAGGACTTAACACCCTCATTCCATACTTTCTAAATCCTTCCATAATTAATGTTCATGATCATCTCCACCTCAGACGCTGACTTCCCAGACTCTAATAATTTTTCACCTGCTGCAAAATTTAACTCTTTTTACTTCAATTTAATCTCAGCTGCCAATTGGACCTCCTTCTCTTTGAGTTTTTGTTTCCCAATATAATTTCTCTTTCTCTAATTGGAACTGTCATTCTATTTTTTCCTTTTCCAAACTATAATTGCATTTATATTTCTTCCGATTTCATTTCCTTAATTGAGACATAATCCTTAATCATTTTTCAATTTAATTCACGATTATTCTAGTCCAATGGTCGGCCATGTTCTCTCAAAGAAAAGAAACTCTGTTTAGAAACGCTTGGTCTATTGCAATTAGATGGAGTCCCAGATGGTGATTAATTGTCATTACTACCATGGTTAACTTCTCTGTGGAGACCCCTGTTAGCCTTGTTTTCTATTTGAGCTTTCTGAACCAACCCTTGTTTCTTCTCATAGGAGGACAAACCTAAATTACTATCTTCCCTTATTTCCCCTTGGGAAGGCACTTCAGAGCCACTGAGGTTTCTTTTTCAGCATCTGAAGTTGTATCAAATTGATTTAATGATTTTATATTTTCATTTTTTCCTAAACACTTTATCTATTTTTGAATAAAACAGAAAAATTGCTTCAAGCTTGTCAGATAGCTTACTACCCAATTCTCCTTCATTCAATCTGGAACCAGTTTTTTTAGCACAAAAATGAGTCATCACATATCTTCTTTTGTAAGTGCCAAAGCACTGTGCACAATTTGTCCCAGTCAGATTGAAAGACCTATTAAAAGAATTCAAATATCCTGAAAAAACTTCATATTTCCCAGCACATGTGAGAATGTGTTAACCAGTATGTGTTTTTTTATTCTTTCAAAATAATTCATCATAATTTTGAGGATCTTCAATGTATGTACAGATGTTTTCAAAATATTTATGTGTAAATTTGGGCATGGAGTCCAAATTATTTTTCTTTTTTCTTTTATGGCTTTTCTTTGTTTTCTGGAACTTCCCAGGGGAGTGGACTTTTTCCTGAGGTGTGGGACAGGACCCCCTACTGTTATCACTAGTTTCATGCCTAACATTGCCAGTGGGAGTTGATGTATGTAAATTCATCTGCTCAAGTGATTGTGTGAGACTTGGAAGGATAAATTAATGGATTTTAAAACAGGAGTGGCCCATTGTTGGACTAATTGGGTGAAGTGAATTGGGAAATTCCTCACAAATATATGTTGTATCAAAAGAGTAAGCACAACAAGCATGAGGAGTTGATCCTACTGAAGAGTTATGATATTCAGAATGAGAAGTTGAGTGTACACCATTTGATGTTGTATGAGGAACCATTGGAATCAGGTGTTGAATCATGGGAAAGTTCCTTCAATCACCATTTGATCCAGAATACCAATAATTATTGATAAATCTCAATCTTTTTGCACAAGACTGAGGCATTTGGTTTGATTTAGGTGTCAAAAGGTCCAATCTCAATCTTTCTTCCCAAGACTGAGGCATTCAATTTGAATCAGATGTCAAATGGTCCATGGTTTGAAAGTTGTAAATAACTGATTCACTTGAATAAAATTGAGGCCTTGCATTCATGAAAAGTAATTACCAATTTGTTTGAGTTTGATTGAGTTAATTGAACACTAAAAAAAGATGATTAAAAATAAAAGGAAGCAGATGGATTTTTGTTGGTAGAGGTGATATGAGATTAGAAAGAGCTCACCCAAAAGTCCAAAAGTCTCACAATGGCCTCACATTTGGATGATTTCATTCACTTTTTTTTGTCTTAAATGAAAATTTTGCACAGTGAATTTATGTCGGGAATGAGAAATTTGTTTTAGACAAAAAAGGGTGGTTTTAGTCAATAATTGAATCCCCCTAATAAAGATTACATATTTTTTTTTGTTTTCCATGTCTAAGAAAGTGATTAAGTCTTCCAGAAGATATAAATTACTTCTTTTTGGAATAAGAAAATCCTTTATTTAGGAATTTTTAATGAAATTTCCTTTTTTTGGTATGTTTTTCTACATCTTTGAATTAAGCGAAGTTCAAAAAAAGAGTTCACCTGGATCAAAAAAAAAAATTACCTAAAATGGTTTTTTCTTGGTGGTTGATTCACTATTTTAAAGTTAAATTTGTTTTTCAATCTCACTATTTACTATTGAATGGTATCTGGTTTCTAATATCACTGAACAAATTAATTTGAGCTTGAAAAAATAAGATCAGAAAAAGAAAAAAAAGTATAAAATCTAAAAGGGAATAGAGAACAGAAATTTTCAAAAAAAATCAAAAAGATGATAAAGAAAAGAGTTATAAAGTAAAATAACAGAAGGGAAACCATTTAAAAAAAACAATTGGGGAGTTAATGAATACATATAATAAAATATGAAAATTAAAACCATTTTTTAATAAAAATATTGGGATTTGAAAAAAAAATACAATATAAGATAAGAAAATTAAAAAGTTCAAAAAATGAAAAAATTATGTGTAAAAAAAAGTTGGAAAAGTGGGGGAGGGAGGATTTTTTCTTATTACACTCCTGCCCATCCCAATAACAGACATACTGTATGGTTATGGACTGGTATAGAAATTTAAAATTAATTTTCCCTGGGGGGGAATAATAGGAATTTAAATGTGTTATTATTACCATAGGAGCATAATTCACATGTGCACATTTTGAAAAATTTCATCAAAATACTTTATTTACTCATAACTTTCAAAATACACAACAACCCTCATTTTTTTAAAAAAAAGTTGAATTTTTAACACTAAATGTGGTATAAATTAAATTGAAGTTTTATTATCTCCATATTTTTATACTGTAACTTCTAAAAACTTAATTTAAGATTATTTAAAGTTGAGTTACAGATATTTTCCCAGAGGTTTCCCAATGTAAAATTTCTTTTTAAATCCAATGATGAAATAAGATTCATATTTTTTTCAATAAGAAAAAAAATATTTAGTCTATTCTATTCAATTTTTTTGAAATTTTTGCTTAAATTTTCTAATAAAAAAGGTTTTCTTCTTTATTAATTTATTTATTATTTGTAAAAATTATGGAATTTATCTACTTTAATATTTTTCAATTTTTTTTATAAGAAATGTTTCTTCAAAATATTAATTTCTGTTGTTTTCTTGTGGGTATATTGAAATTCCTGTAAGGATCACAGCTTGTCCCATGGAAAAGATACTTTTTTTAATATTTGGTCATATATCACAACATATAGATAGAGTGTCTATATAGCTAGGGATATGATAAGTATTTGGGTATTGCTAATATATATATATATATACTCATCTTCAAAATAACACACTTCAATATTTTAATAAAATAATTGATAATTAATCTTGATAACAGACCTTGAAAAATCGTATTTTGAGTTTTAATCAAAGCAGAATTATTCTTACACAAATTAGATACATATATATCGATTATTTCTTCTTCTATTTCTCAATTGCAATGTTTCATGCTTAACTTGAAAGATTTTTTTTGATTTGATTTTGTTTATTTACTTAATTCTATAGCATTATCATTGAATTCATATTTATAATAAGTCTTTAACTGTACAGAAAAGATTTTTTCAGTTTATTTATTGAATAGATCTACTAATAATAATTAAGAGATAGAATTTAAACTAAATTAATCAAATACTGCTTTTAAAAACTCTTTAGAGAAACAAATATATATTGATACATTGATATAGAGATATATCATACACCATTTCAAAGGAAATTTAATTAATTTCAACCCATGGACTCAAATTTGAAATATTTTTTGAGAAGAAAAATATAATTTTAACTTTCCATTAGCTATTATTAAGCATATTTTCAAAATATAAAAGAAGAAAAAATATGTAAAAAGGGTAAATTCATTGGAAAATCAATTAAATACTTAATAATGAGTTATAAAATTTGAATGAGGGATTCATTTAAATGAGCAAGAATATTTTTTTAATGACCCATGGGAAATATTTTTTAAATAAGTGGAGAGTAATGAGATGTATTTGGGCTTCAAGTAATCTATTTATAGTGCATATAGATCCCAAAAAATCACTTCAGAAATCCACTTTTAAAAACAGTTTATGGAGGTATTCTAATATGGTTTAATATTTCTATAAATAATTAAAATTAACCTTTGAAAGTAGGTAGAATAATTTCAATAGTCATTTTAAAAATGATAAAATTAATTAAATCTATTTTCAATACATAAGGGTCAACTCCATCATTTCCTTTAAGGGATTCAAAATATCCAGAATGATAGTGTTTATCTTCAATAAAAATTCAAAATTAATGATAATATTTCTTCCATATACATAAATAACCTTTCCCATTGTTTTACTTCAAGTCTTTTGTATCTGTATAATATAGCTTAAATTATCCATTTAGCTCCATATTTATGAGATAAAAGATTAATTCAATTTGAAAAATTAAATGAGATAAAGTTTCTAAAGAATGGGGTTTATCACAAGAATTTAATAACTCAAAATAATCTTAAATTAATTAATTTTTAATTATAACTGCTACATAATATTATCCTGGGAATAGCTTTAAAATCCATTCACACCCAAAGTTGAATAAATATTATTGGAAACCTGTGCAAACAGGATGCGGTATCTTGAAAATTTTGATTTTTTAAACTTACTCTTTGTAAATTGATCCATTCAGAATTTTTTATAGAAAATTTTCAATAGATGATTGAAAGAACATCTTCCAAGTTAAGTGCAACTATATGAATGGTTATGTTTTTTTTTTGGAGGAGAATTTTTAAATTATTGAAATTCATAATATGATTTTTGAAGTATCAAATAATCTCTGAGAATTATTTGAATTTATATATATATATACTTTGTTATTAACATTTTATATATCAATTAGATTTCACTCAAAATTCAAATTTTAATCAAATAATAATAATTCAGTCAATGCTTGAGCACCAAAACAATTTTTAAAAGTTTTAATATTTTTTTTGAAATACACTACTAGGAAATAAAGAAAAAAAATTGAAACTATTTAAAAGAAATCCAAATATTGTGTTGAGCTAAAACCTTTTTCAATTTAATAAGATTTGAAGAATCATATTTTTGATTAAATTTTCTTTTCCTTCAAGTTTATGATTTTCAGAATAAAAATTAATGATAATTTTGAAGGAAAATAAGTTTAAAATATTAGCTATGAGAGCTCCAAATTTAAGTCATTTTAATGATATCTCTTTAAGGCCTTTATTATCATTGTTGAAGTTGTTTATAAAGAAAAATCAAATATCAGAATAGCTCCTGTAAAAAAAGAAAAAGCTTAGGGATATGATCAAGATGCTTTCTTTATGAGTACATCTGTCATGAAAAAAGCATAAAAATACAAACCATGTGAGACTGATGAGGATAAGAAACGTGCTAGGGATTCAAAAATTAGTTGATGATATGAAACTTGCCATTGTGGGACATGAAGCACTTCAATGGAGATGGTGGCCTAGCCCCACACCGCATATGGCCAGTTTGAAATCTCCGCAATTTCATCTGGCGTAAGTTAATTTGTTCGCGCCACAGATCGTAGAATTTTTGGTTGCATCCTTCCTTCATCGAGATTTCGATCGTAGGTTACTCTCATTCGTTCACGCGTCAGTTGCAAAAAAATTTACAAGAATGAACCAAAAAGTTGATGTTATTTTGGGAGCTCAGTGGTAAGTTTAACCTCTTTCCAGCGTTAAAACCTTCTTGATAGTTCTTCGTTCAATCTGATTAACCAAAAATCAGACTTCTATTTTGAATTATAAGGATTTTTGATTGTTATTTTTTTTTTCGCCTTCGTAAATGCTTGGGCCATTGTTAGGGGTGATGAGGGCAAAGGCAAGTTATGTGATATCCTTTCCGCCAAGAGTGATATCTGTGCAAGGTAGTTTGTTATTCTTGATTTTGTTATGACAACTCGAGACCACAACATAGTTACCATTCACGTTTTTTGATTGCTATCCAGGAGTGCTGGAGGCAATAACGCCGGTCATACTATTGTTGTTGATCTCCCAGTCGGACAAGGCGTTGATGGAAAAGGGGGAAAAGTTACATATGATTTTCACCTATTGCCAAGTGGCAAGTGCCTCAGTCTTTGTGCGCTAATGATTACTGAAATGCTTAACTGATCGTGGTGCATTCGGCATTTTTCATTTTCAGGTTTGGTCAACCAAAATTGCACCGGATTGATTGGTTCTGGTGTGGTGATTCATGTACCCAGCTTTTTTCAAGAGTTAGCTGCGCTAGAGGCAAAAGGTTTCTCATCTCATTTTACTTCAAGTACCTGCAATTCAAGCTCACAGCAAACTTTACTCTTATTATTCTCAAAAGGTTTGAAGTGCGCAGATAGAATCCTTATTTCAGATCGAGCCCATTTGGTATTCGATTTTCATCAAATCGTTGATGGCCTGAAGGAGATCGAGCTTGGAGGTTCATCGATCGGTACGACCAAAAAAGGCATAGGTCCAACTTATTCGACCAAAGCCTCTCGATCTGGCTTGAGGGTGCATCACCTCATAGGAAACTTTGCAGCATTTGAAGCCCAGTTTCGCTCCCTAGTCGCTGGGCGACGCAAACGTTACGGCGATTTTGAATACGATGTTGAGGCCGAGTTACATCGCTACCGCGAGTATTCTCAACGGCTAAAACCGTTTGTTGTCGACGGTCTACTATATCTCCATCAAGCCCTTCAATCCAATCAGCCTAAGCGAGTCTTGGTAGAGGGAGCGAACGCATTGATGCTAGATCTTGACTTTGGTACTTATCCCTATGTCACCTCATCATCTGCATCGATTGGGGGTGTCTTGACAGGGCTCGGTCTACCTCCACCAGCGATTGGAGAAGTTTATGGCGTCGTGAAAGCATATACAACACGTGTTGGGGGTGGGCCATTTCCTACCGAGTTGACATGTAGCATAGGAAATTATCTCCAAGAAGCTGGTGCCGAGTGGGGCACTACTACCGGACGTCGACGACGGTGTGGCTGGTTGGATGTCATGGTACTTCAACACTCTCGTAGAGTTAATGGCTACACATACTGGAACTTGACCAAGTTGGACGTCCTTGATGAACTAGAGGAGGTTAAGATTGGTATTGGCTATGAACTTGACGGAAAGCTTTTAGACACGTTTCCAGGTCCGTTATTTTTCTTTTCTGAGTTAGACTTGTTAAATTACAGCCTTCCCCAGCTCACGCTTGTTTCGTGTTTTTTGTTTTTTTCATTTAGCTGACTTGGATCTATTAGAAAAAGCTACAGTTAAATACATTACTCTTCCAGGCTGGAAGCAGTCGATTAAAGCTTGCCGTGAATTTAAAGAACTACCTAAAGCTTGCCAAGAGTATATCGAAGCAGTTGAGAGACTAACTGAACTTAAGGTCAGATGGATTGGCGTTGGATCTAGTCGGGATGCCATGATTCATAGATTCTAAATTTTTGCTTATGTGAATGAAATCCCCCGCTACAAAACGGAAGTAAATTTATACTTGTGCAAAGAACTTCCAAACCTTTGAGCGATGTTTTTGGTTGGCTTTTTTGTGATTTTATGTAATTACATTTGTATGTCCTTACATGCAAATAGATGTTCAGCAATACAAATTTGTCGATTCATGACAATCAAGCTTTGAAAATGAGGTAAGCGTCCCCAACATGGCCCAAAGTTGATGCTTTATTGCGGAGTTAGTGAAGCTTGTCGAAACCTTACTGTGCCTATGAACTCTTTAAATATTTGTGTCTAAGAAATAGATATTTAAGCCAAGGTGAGTTCTTGTCAGTTGCTGCACAACCTAGAAAAATGCAAGACGAATAACTGTGAAGGCATAAAAAATAATAGGGGTATTAAAATATTACTAGCAGAACTAGAGTCTCAATGAGTTTCAAGTCTTTGAGAGCAACATGATAAAGCATGAAATTGACTGACTGTACCTTCATCCACAAAGGTGATTTGCACCTTGCGAAAAGGGCTCTTTTTGGCGCAAATTCTGGCACGTTTGGATGGAGGGTCTCTGCTTGCTCAGCACCCATCGTTTGGAGGTACAGTATATCTGTTGGTTTTAATTTTTATTTAAAAAAACCTTCTCATATTTATCCTCATCCAATCGGTACTCTATGACATCTTTATGTTGAATTGTAGTCAGTTTCATCCTTAAAATTTCAGGTTGGTATAACTAAAAATTTATCAATTTCTTTTATAATTTTTATTAATCATGATTTAATGAGCTTGATTATTTTGGTCATAGTAAGAAATTAATTTGTTCTTTAAAGATGTGATTCTACAGTAAAGAGGTTTAATTTTTTGGAACCAATAAATTCTCAACAATCAAGTCAGATTTTCTTCTTGATACTGTATGATACATAAGTTGGAATCTCACCAACTGAAAGCAAAGTGCAAGAATTCCATGAAGAGTTGAACCTTTAAATCATTGGTAGGGGAAACAAAGGATTTGAGGCCAACTAAAATGCATCAAATCACATCTTTTTGAAAAAAATCAATAAGATACATCCAATTAGCCTGAGTGTACTTCTGCATTCATTAGAGAAAATGAATTTGAATCACTCAAAGCCCATCAGTTCTATGATTAAACTCAATAAAGGCAAGTGGAGGATATAATATTCAGGTGATAAAAAAATATAAACAGATACAAAATAAAGGTAAATATTAAAAAATCACACCAAGTTTTTTTGAAGTATATGTGATTATGTAGAATATCAAGAGAAAACTATAAGTAAACTTTATTAAGAAAAAGTTGAAATTAAATATTGGATGGGGAGGTTAGAAGCTTGTCTTAATAAAGTTATTAAGAAAAATGAAACCCGTTTAACAGATATCTAAATTAAGTAAATCTTATATTTGTATTAATTGGCTAAAATTTCTTTTGGATACTTATAATATATAAATATGAATACATGTCCTTATGAAGAAGAATAAAGAAAGTAGTAATAAGAGAGATTGATATACTTAGCTTGATAAAAATCTTGCCTCAGAGTAAAGTTTCTTTAAATTGCAAGTGATTTAATGTATGAATTCAAGGTTAACATGGTATATCTTGGTAAGCTGTATAAAATTGAGACTGCTAAGATTTTAAAAGCAACTCAAAAGGAATATTTTTGAATTTAGTCAATGGGAACTTGGAATACAAAAACTACACAAATCACCTTTTTGGAAATTAATCATTAAGAATAACAGGAAATCGCAAGCTTTTGTTAAATACAATTGAATAATACATCTCCTTCAGGCCAAAAAAAGGGTTTATTAGAAAATGTATAAAGAAATGTTGATAAAGAGAATATTTAAAAGCAGAAATTATGACAAAATAATATGATAAAGGTAATTTGATCTAGGATTCCGCTATCTATAAAGCTGCATTTTTCATAAAATTCAAGTCAAAAAATGTGGAGATTTATATGGATTTCATATAGGACCATTTAGAGATTCTCAGTGGACACAAAATTCGGATAAAATAAAGGTATTGAAATTAATTTTCACAATATTATCTATCTTTTTTTAATCAATAACTGATCCATGGGCTCATTTTTTTCAAAAATAGACTTCAATCAAAAGCTCTTTGCTAATTATTACTTCAATAGGAGAATTAAAATCAAAGTTTAAAATGATAAATCTGGAGTTTAATGCTTAATAATTAATTGAGAAGCTCTCAGGTTCTGAATAGATGGATATTCTTAAGCTGTAAGAACTAATCAGACACTGGATCTCAAATAGGAAAAAATCCTTCCATATGAAGTATGTGAGGGGTATATATTAAATTTTAAATAAAATATCAATAACAAACATAATCAAGAGGGTTGATAATTTCAATGCTTTAGTAATATCAAAGTGTAATTTAATTCAAAGAAGTAAGTGAATTAATCACAGAGAATTAATTAAGCTACCAAATGGAATAATTATTGAAGAACTTGGAGACAATTAAGCTCCTTTTAATATTTCCATTTTTGGAATATTTTTACTCTATTTAGCTCATTAAGATTTATAAACATTCTCTTACATTCTTTTGCTTATTAATATTTTTATTTAATGGAGAATTTATATTTCCATTTTGAAACTGTTTCATTTAGGATATAGCTATAATTAGTCATTATTGAATTATTGAATTTTGATATTAATTGGAAATTCATTAATCCAAAAGCATAAAGTATAAATTTATCAATTTTGAAATTCGTGTGAGAGATACCTTTGTTTCAAATAATCATCATATTTAATCTTCCCTTAAGCTCATATTGCTTATAAAGTGTAGGTCACTTTGTTTATCTCTAAAAAAAATATCATTTTAAGTATTTATTAGCTTTGAGATATCAGAGGAAAAGTATTTGATATATAAAATTTCTCAAAAATTTCTATTGAAATGAAAAACTTTCTTCAAATATTTTCCTTAGGGAAATGTATTTTTTCCTATCCAATCTTTTAAGTTGGGATAAGAACTCATGTAGTCCTTTTATTATTTAAAGGCATAAAAAATAATAAATTTTTTACAGTTTATTTATCACTATATTCTTTATAATTTTGATAAGATCTACTATAATTGAGTGAAATTACTCAATGAGTTGTTTTTGGTAAAAAATTTAACCATTTTTTTCTAAAAAGTCTGAAGATTCTTCCCCTACCAAATATTTCAATGTTAAGAACAAAATTTTAATTTGCTTAATTTTTTTCTTGATTATTTTTAAATTAACCAGTTTTTTTTTAATTTGAAAATTTAATCATCAAAATTGATTCTTTGATGTCTTGTCATTGATTTTTATCATTCAAAAGGCCAAATTAAGTTAAATATGGTTCTTTTATCACGACATGAGTGAGATGTTTTGTTATTAAAAGAATAATTTTGGAAAGAATTCCTATTCCTGAGGTTCTCCTAGGTTAATTTGTACAAATGGGAGGAAATAAGAAATAAAGATTATATACTTTATATAATGAGAGGAAAGATTAATTTTTTAAAATTCAGATAGATATTCTCCAGCTTAACTTATAGGGAAAATCAAGTTAGAATTCTTTCTAAATTTATCTTTTTGTTTTATTAGTATTATAATTACAACATTTCTTAAAAGATTTGTGTAAATCATCTTTTAATAAATATTTTTATTAAAATTAATTCTGATTTTTATAATAAATAGTTTTTAGAAAGAAAAATTAATACCATTGATAATATTATAGATTTTATTGTATTTATACTCAGTGATGGTATTTATTTTATAAGAAGAGATATTATTCAATTTTAAATATTTTGTCTTCCAAATTCTATGAATTTAAATGATAAATGGGTTTTTTTATTACAATTATCTTTAAATTGAATTTTAATTCTAAAGGTTTGAATCCCCATTTTCTGTTTAATATAGTCATTTAATAATAAATTAAGATAATAATTATAGAAGTATAAATAGTATTAAAGCTTAAGTAGAGCTATTATTTAAGTAAAAAGATTCAATGAATCCATTTATTCCTCTTGTTTTATTTTTTTTGATTCCTTGTTCTAGTTCATTATTATATAGTAACTGAAATGATATTGAATGAAATTTAAATTGAGATATTTTAGAATTAAAAGAATAATAAATAATAATAAGCTAGAAAGTTAAAATTTGAAGCATATTGTAAGATCCATTGAAATAAGATAGAATTGACATTGAATACCTATGAAAGAGGAAAAAAAATATTCTAATATTATTTTCCTAATAAAATTAATTATGAATACTTATTCTTATATAGTATGTTATTGTAAAAAAGGGCTCTTAAAATCCATTAATTGAAAGGAATGGTTATTATCTCAAGAAGAAAGTGATGGGATAAGAGTTGAGGATTAATGAAGGAACCAAGTGATGAGTATTTCAAAGAAAATGTGGGTTGAGCAATTATTGATATATAAGATATTTCAACTATTTTTAAATTTTGAACTTCTTTTCAAGGAATATAGAGTGAATTTCTGATAAAAATTGCAGTAAATATCTTTTTTTTTGAAATTAATTGGTATAATACCTAAAGATTAATTGTTTTGGTTGGTGAGGTCAAGTATTTTTATGGTGGTTACTTTTTAAATTAATTTTTTAATTGAAAGAGATCACCATGAGAGAATTTGCTACACCTAAAATAAGGTTTTCTTTTGGAAATTAACATAGGAGATACATTGAATTCATATTGTAACATAGGAATTAAATGATATCAAAGAATGGAAGGTTTGAAAGAAATTCAGGTCACAAATTTTCAATTCTATTCTCCCAATATCAGTATTTTTTAAGAAGAATTAAAAGCTCTATCATCTGTAAGTATATGATAAAACCTCTTGTTTCCATTCCACATTTATGTTAGCCTGTGCCTGACCTCATATTCTTTACTAAAGAGAAATTCAGATTTTAATGTCTTTTTCATTATTTTCTCAATAGATATCAAGGTTCAAAATTCTTTTTTTCTCAATTCCAAAGTCTGTTTAATAATTAATGATTAGCTTTTTAATTTCAGACCTTGTGTATTGAGATAAAATTTATCTAGATGAAATTAACTCCTCATCAATTGAGGTGTTCTTGAAGATATTACAATTTTATGGAAGAGATTCTCTGTCCTTATGCTCCTTTCCATAAGGAGACTTCGTGTTGAGCCACACAAAATATATCTCCTGTTTTTCCTCTCACAATTCTTTGATATTTAAAATTAAAAAAAGAAACTTATCAAACATTGATTAAGAAACATTAATCTCAGGGAAAAAATAACCAAATTGCATATAAATTGGATAAAAAACTCCAACATTTTAGCCTTATAAGTTCTGAAGTTTATTTTTTCTAAATATATCTATGATATGTAGAAATTTAATGTTCTCTCTTTCATAATTGGTGATTTTTTTTTTTAAAAAAAAAGACTGTCAGCTCAAAATTACTGTGATATCCAGAAATAGAGAAGTATCATCACCATATAAAATACCCGTCCTTTTGCATATTGACAAAATAAAGTCATTTAATTATGGATAATAACATATAGATCACTTTCAGAATTTCATTCCATTCAAAAATCCATAATTATGATCCACTCACTTTATTTGGTGAATTATTTCAGTTTGAATGAAAAAAAAATCTCTTTCAAATGGGATAAGTATTTTATGTACAACCTTATGATAACTAGGTTTAATAACTGTTTCTAAGACTTAAATTAAACAGAAAAATTTTCAGATTACTAATTTACTCAGTGATATTATTGGAGAGAATTTCAAAAAATTCAATATAAATTTTTCATCTCATAAAGCTTACTCACCACAAATCATTTCTTATGAAACAAATACTTCTTGATGTAGCTTGTTATTTAGCTAATTCTTGAATTATATTATTAACATTTAATAACAATACCTTTTTCATATTTTGAGACTATCAGCTTTTGTATCTGTGTTATAATTGATATTCCTTTATTTTCTGAAAGCTAAATATATATATACTCAATTAGGTTGACACTTCCAAAATTTGAAAATGATTCACTTTTCTCATAAATAATTCACAATTAAAACATTTAAAAATTTGAAAGGGATGGGTCATAATTTTACAAATTTGCAACCATATTTGATTATTAAAAACAGGGAAAAACATATGTAACTCTTTATCATGAATTTTAAACCACAGTTTCAACCCATGTATATGTAACACAGCTAAAAAAAAAAAACTTCTTTTGGATTTCTTAATAAACTCTATAGCTAGATTAATCTTATTTGGGAAATGGATTTGAAATAGAAAACCTGAGATAATGTAAAATTTTACCTTTTCAAATTTCCTAATAAAGCTACTAAGAAATGTTTCAAAAAAAGAAATAATTTATGCTACCTATACTAGTCAATTAATAAATAAATTAGTATCTTGTGATATCCCTAAACAATAATTTATGAAATTTAATTATAATATTGTTGATAAATTCTAAATATAGAATTTATGGAGGCATAAAATACATATTCTTGGTAGGTATTTTCAAGAAAACATATCAAGGAATTCATTTTAGTCAAATTATTTTATAAGATTATATTAAATTGAGTTGATGAAACTTTTGAAAGAAATATTGAATTTAAACAAATTTGAATTCATATAAATTTCATACTATAGATTTCAGAAATAATTTAAATTTCTTATCAGATTTTTTTCCTCTACCTATCAATAATAACCTCAATCTTTTTATAAGATTTTTTATCTTAATTGTGCTTCAATTGATTAATTTCCTTCTTCAAAGATATTTAAAAATAACCATTAAAATTTCATTTAATAAAATGAATTCTAAATATATTAAAATTGATTATTTCAAGTTAATAAATAAATAAATAAATAAATAAATAAATAATAACAAAAATAACAAAAAATTCAAAAAATTCAAAAATTATATATTAAGATATTATTAAGATAAAATGAAGATATAAAATTATATCCTACCAAATGTGAGTGTTTTACCCAAAATATCTCTCTGTGTGATAAGAAACGATGTTGTTATATTTTATAAATACATAATAAAAAAAGGTTAAATTCAATTTAATTTTAATTGAAAGAGTTTTTCAAAATTATGAAGGATTTTTACAGAAAAAAATGATTATTTAAGCTCAAATATAGAGCTAATCTAAGATTTTTATAGTAATTAAAATTCTAACTAAAATGACAAAATAAATGAAATCTCTTTTTTTAATTATTTGAATATTTTATTATAATAAAGATGTATTAGTTTTCAATTTATTTATAAAAGGAGGAAATTTATAAAGTATGAAATTTCTGTAATTTTACAGTGGCTCATTCAAATTCCAAATAACAAAAAACATTGAGATTATGGATTCAGCCTATTTTAAACTCAAGTTTAAAGCTTATACTAAGGTGGTTCCAGCCAATTTTGAATTCATGATCTAAGCTTGGACTGAGCTGGCTTAAATTCAATTTTAAAATTGAATGCCTTTGTATTATATAAAATTTTCTCATTTAATATGTGCCAAATGATTCATACTTTTCATTTTGAAAGTATCAAGGACCGATATACTTACTTATCTAACCTCATAAAAGAGAAAAATATGAAAGTAATTTTAACAAAATATTAGAAATTTAATTTGAATCATTAAAAAAATGAAATAATCAGCTCTGTCACAATTATTAGTTTTATCTTATTGAGTCTTATTACTCAAGTGATAAAGGAGAACTATTAGCCAGTAAAGAAACATGAAGTTTATTAGATAAAAATAATTTATATATATCAAAATTTCTTTCAGATACTTCATCATATATCTTTGAGATATGAGCTCTAATATCAAGTAAAAATATATAGATTTAATAAAGCTTTTGAAGATATTTAATCTAAATTTTTTTATATTATTAAAAAAAATGAGTTTAGAGTATAGTTAAAAAAATATAAAAATAAAATTTTGTTACTGAACTCTTAATCACTTCTACCACTCAAACTGAATTTTTTCTATTTAAAGATGTTTATTAAAGCAAATATTCATTAAATAGTTTAATATTAATATTAATTATCCATAATTTGATATGAATAATACTAGCTAGGCTGATGGAGTACTTAATAAGTAAAATTGAAACTTAGTATCAAAGAAATGAAGCTTTATAAAAGGGTAAAATAAGATAAAATAATCATGAACTGCATCTTCTATTCTAATATGTATGTTAATAAGAATCTCTTAGATATATGTTAATATATGAATTATCATTTCTCATCTATTTAGAGGATATTTTTAGATATTAAAATTTTTATAGTATTTCAAGACAATATGTGAGAATCAGAAACATTTCTAGATACATTTCTAGATACCCAGAATACTACAAATGTAAAATAAAAGTTAATAGAAAAAATGAAAAAAAATATTCATTTTTATTATTGAAAAATTGATATAAAGAACTTTTAAATAATAAAAATCATTAAGAAAAATTTAAGGATAATATTTTAAGAAAAAAAATAAAAAATAAAAATAAGATTTTATTAAAAATTTATGTTTTAAACATTTTTTTTTCAAAAAAGTAGATATTTTTGAGCCTTTTTGGTACATTTTAAATACCCAAATTGAACAAAATTTATATAAAAATGAAATTTTGAAAATGTATATACCAAAAATTTACAATTTTTTATTTAAGAAAGCATGAATATATTTTTTGTTTGTAAATAAATTCATGTATTTTAGACCAGATCTGAATTCTAAACCAAAAATTAACCAAGTGTTAATAAATGGGGTGAATAATATTAATAGAATTCTATTAGTTGGTAATATGGAAAACAATTCAAAAACACATAAAAGAATTATGAAATTTTTTTGTTTTTCTAAATTTTACACCAAAATAATGGGAATGTGAGAAATCAAATGTTACATATACACTAAGAATAGTGTTATCTATGTTTTTTGAACTTAATATTAATTTATCCTTAAATAAATTTTTGATACACCCATAGTGAATATTGGTCTTTAAGCCTGAATTACTAATTTTGATGTGAAAATATCTAAGGGGCACAGAAGACATCAAAGAAATCCAGGTTACCCAACTTCTGAGACCTCTGAGGTGTGGCCAGAACCAAAACTTGGATCCATTTTGGATAATTTCCAAATTAGACTATTAAGACCATTTTAGAACCTTTTTACCAAGTCAAGAACCCATTAAATCAAGAGAAAATATCAAAAAAGCTTCTATTTTGATGTGAAAAGGAGGTAATGAGTAACTATGACTCCTTTAATCAAGTCCATTATTGATTATTTTCAATGGAAAAAAAAATTATAGTAATTAAAGCCTTTTTGAGACTAGTATTCATTAGATTACCTCTTGGAAACCAGCTATCTCTATACCATTTATCTATATCACATAGAAAATGATGTAAAATTTCAAAAATTGATTAAAAATACAATTTTTAATTTATCCTTCTAAACCTTTCTGTACCAATAAAAAAATGTATAATATACACTAAAGCCAAAATTAGTTATTAATTAATAATTGAAATTAAAAATTCCACTTAAAGTCCCTTTTTTAATTATTTCACCTGAAACACTTAATCATCAAAAATTCACAAATAATAGAATTAACCTGTAAGTAAATTTCCAATAAAATTTAATAATTTGAGAAAAAAAATAATCTTTTTTTGGAAATAAAAGAATTTTTGAAGTTTTCAGGCCTTTATTTCTTAACAATGAATTGATTGATAGTCATGTAAAATTACTTAATTAAGTAATTATGATAATCTTATGTAACTAAAAGTGCTTTAATAATTAAAAAAACTTAATTTAAAAGGTTTATAACTAAAACATTTTTCAGTTTGATCCATGCAAAACCTCTTTGAACTGTTTTAGACTTAAAATAATCTTATTATTTATTTAATTTTCCAGATATTATCTTATTGTTCAGCTTTATCATCAATAAAAACAATTAAGTATTAGTTAAAATCTTTCTTGAGTATTTTTATCTTTATAATTCAGTCAAAAATAATTCAAATCAAATAATTATACTATTTTTAATAATATTTAACCATTAATTGTTTTATTAATGTTATAAATATATTATTGATCCCTCAAATCCACAAATAATTTTTCAAAACACATTTTCAAATCTTGTAAAGATATTTTTTGAAGTATAATAAGTTTTTTTTTTGTTAAATTATGAAATTTTTCCTTTATTTTTCATTTTTTAGTTTTATTAAAGATTTTATTATAATTAATTTTTTAAAAGTAATAATAAATAATTAAAATAATTTCATATTATCTGAATAAGAAATTTTATTATTAATTCTTCTTGTAAATTATTCTAATAAAAAGATTTCTTCTTACTTTTATAATTACTTTTAGTTTATAATAAGTAAAAAAAAATGATCAATTAATTAATTATTAAATTCTGTTTAAAATTAATTTATCTATTATATTTAATTAGAAAATTCATAGTAGTATTTATCATTAGTAATATTATCAAGATTTCAATAAAAAAAAATCTTAACAACATCTTTCTTTTTGTTTAAAATCAAGAATATTTTTTTTTTTTTTAAATTCTTTGGTTTTTTAATTTATATTTTTAAATAATATAAAATAATTTAAATTTATTTTATATTTCTGAAATTTTTTAAAAGATTTATAATTTTAAAATTTAATTTAGATATATTTATTTTCAATTAATTAAAAATAATAGATTTTTTAAAAAATAATAAAAATAATAAAAATTTTAAAATATAATTAATTTTAGCTTAAAGAGTTTTATATTAATAAAAAATTATTTACTTTTAGTATAAAATTTCAAAATAATTAAAATAATTAATTTATTTATTTTTTTTGTTTTTAATCAAGTCAAATAATTGGTAATTTAATTGAATTATGTATTTTTAATGAAAACTAGGTATATTTAATTAGTTTCAAAAATATTAATACTTCAATAAATTTTATCTTAATAGTATAAAATTTTTCTTAGAAATTTTTTAGGTATTTAAATTTTATTCTTATTTTTCTAAAGATTTCATTTACTAAATTAGTTATAAAAAGTTTAATTATAGGTTCAAAACCAGAATCAAGTCACAAAGATAAAAAAAACTAACTCTTTTAGACTAGACCATGGGATGATAATTAAAAACTTAACTTAAATTAATTTATATTTTTTTAAAAAATTTTTTAATTAAATTTAAACTGTGATAAAAGGAATTTTTATTTTTTTCAAATAATCTCATATTTTTTTTAAACTTAATTCAGTTAACTCTGAGGCCCTTAGTAGCTTAGTATAATCATAAAAACTTTAAAATAATTATAAAAAAGGGTATTCCTTTTTTTTTTTAACTCCTAGAGTAATTTTAAGATGTGTCTATAAAACTGTTGATAATATTACTATTAATCATCAGTACTATTACTGTTCTTATTAAATATAATAATAAACATTATTATAACCACAATTAAATAATTAACTACTTAATTATTTATTTTAATTTTTATACACTACTAGTGATTATAACAGTAAGAAGTAATTGTCTACAAGAATCAATTATAAGATGAATTTAATAATAAAATTATTTTAATATAAAATTATCTTTTTTCAAGAATTATTATAAAAATGATTCTTGAAGAAAACTATTACTAGAAAAAAAACTTTAAGGCTCAATAAAAAACACTTACTAATACTCAAAAGAGCTTATTGAAAGATAATAGTAGAGAAATTTGATGGATAATTGTGGATTTAAAGGATCAAAATTAATTTATAACAGGATTCCAAAAAATATATAGTTTATTTCTATGATTTCACATCTTCATAATTGATTCTGAAATAATAAAACACTTAATAAAAGATTTAACTAATACTTACTTGTTGGTAATAATGGTATAATTGAATAATGTGAGGATTTGGAAAAAACAGCAAGAGGAGGCCTCTTTTAAGTCTAAGACAGCTCACAGAGGCATGCCATGGAGTAAACTGAAAAACCAGTGATTGAGAAAACAGTAATATTTCTTTGATTAATGATTGCATCATATGTTGTCATGTAAGATTATCATAATTACTTAATTGATACTTTTAAATGACTAAAAACCCAAATATGATTAACAATAAAATTAGTAAAAAAAAATAAATCTTCTTTTATTTAAAAATTAAAATTAATTTCTCAAATTTTTTCAATTTTATTCAAAATTTCATCATAATTTGTATTTTCTGTGAATTTTTGAAGATTAAGTATTACACATAGAATTATTAAAAATGGACTTTGAGGAAAACTTTTAATTTTACTTATAAAAATATTATTAATTTTTAGTTTTTATATGAATTATACTTTTCTTAATTAGTCCTAAAATTTTCAGAAGAATTCATTAAGAATTGTATTTTCAATGAATTTTTGAAATTTTTACCTCATTTCTATGTAGAATTGCAAATAGTACTATTGTAAGGTGTGGATATGAAACTTTGATTAAAAACCAAGTACTTTTCCTGTCCTCAAAATTTGTATAAAGTAAAATTCAGTTAAAAATAGTATGAAATATTTTTTTAAGAGAAAACACGCCAATTTTATTGTTTATAACTTTATTAGTATAAAACAATAATATTATGAAAATTTATTATTTTACCAACAATAAAAATTTATCCAAAAAATACTCTACAAGAGATATTTTAAGGCTACAAAAAAATTTCTTCAAGAGCAATTTCAATTGGAATTAATTGAGCAAAGAGCTGCAAGCAATTAATTAAAGAACAAAGTCTTTAAAAATAATATTAAAGAGAAAACACGCCCAAAAGTGACCAGAGTGAATTTGGAAACAAAGTGACAAAGTTTACAGTGATGAAAGATGCTTTAATTCACTTTTGGGGTGGTTCAGGGGTAAAAATGATTATAAGAGTTACAAACAATGATTATAATGATTTTTTCACGTGGTTAAAAGGATTAAAATGATTTAAAAATGGTGGTTGGAATCTTTGATTGATTGGTTTAACAGTGTTTAAACTAATTAATAAAAGGAAAAGATTCTAACATGAAGAGAAAAGTGGGGCAAAGAAGACATTCTTTTATAGCCATCAATTCTCTTACTCCAAAAGTAAAATTTACTCTTGTCAGTCGTGAAAAAGAGTCTGACAACAGAAAAGCCAATTATGGCATCATTGAACCCTGGTTTAAGCCATTTTTAGCCATTTTTAGCCATTTTAGACCCTTAAATCAGCCATTACTATAGCAATACCAGGCCTAGAGCCTTCAAAACACGTCAGAATGTGTGTCAGAGGCGTAGAAACCAGTTAAAGCTGTTTTTACTATGATTGTTTTATCTTAAGGGTAGTTTTACCCTCTTGGCAACAGCTAAAACTACCCCAGTTGGTATCAAAACCTCATCATCAATTGAGTCCACAGACCCTGTAGCTCAATTCCAGGCCAAAAGTGATGAAATTTTGCGTGAATTTTGACATCCCATGCCTGTCAGCAAGGATTTTGGGGGTCTAGCTCCCCCTTTGAGCTGGAGTTCCTTTTCCCCCCAAATTTAATCTTTCCAATTTATTTTTCCTTTAATTCCTCATCATGTATTATACTTATAATTTACATATGTAATTCAATTCAATTGTACAGTACAATACAGTAATAATTGACACCTCATATTTAAATAAAAGTTCACTTACGTAATACACGCGCACATTTTGACATTTCAATTGAATTCAATTGAAAATACTTCAATTCCTCATAACTTCTAAACTAAACACAACACCTCAATTTTAATACAAAAATTGATGGTTAACACCACATGTGGTGTGAATTAAATTAAGGTTTTGAGGATTTTCAACTTTTGTATTGAAAATACTAAAAACTTAATTTAAGCTTATTTAGAGTTGAGTTACAAGAATTTCACTCAGAGGTGACCCCACCTGATTTTTTATGAGGAATCCAATGGTGAAATAATTTTTATGTATTTATTTATTGGATAAAAAGTTATAATAAATTTTATTTAACTTTTTTCCAAATTTATTTATTTTTTCACAATTTTGTTAAAATTTCATTTTTACTTAATTTTTTCAAGTATAAATGTAATTTTATACTTACAAAATTTAATTTATTTTTATTTTTAAATTGTAATTAATTTTTTATTTTTAATATAATTTTATATTTATATTTTGATTCTTATTTTAATAATATAAATAAATTTATTTTATTTATATTAATATGTTATTTTTATATTTGTGGTCTTTTGGGTATATGAAATTACCTCTAAGGCTCACAACTATATTGCTGGTTTCTATGAGGTAAATCAATTGATACTAGTCCAAAAAGGGTTTATCCATGGAAAATAATTAAGAATTGGCATGGCTATAGGAGTCTAAGCTGCTCTTTACCTCCTTGGCATGTCAAAATAGCAGCTTATTTGCTATTTTCTTATGATTTAATGAGATTTTAACTTGGTAACCAAGTTCCTCAAAGGTTTTAGTATACTAATTGGGCCAAGATCAGCCATGGATTCAAGAATTAGAGCTTCCCACACGTCAGAGGCCTCAGAAGCTGGGTACCCTGGCTCTCTTTGATGTCTTTTGTCCCCCTTGACTATTTTCATGTCAAAAATAGAAATTCAGGCTTCAAGACTGATATTCACTATGGGTGTACCAAAAGTGTATGTAATAATACCATAATATTAAGTTCCAAAAACATTAATAACACTATTCTTGGTGTATATGTAACATGGTATTTCTCACATTCCCATTATTTTGGTGTGAAATTGAGAAAAACAAAAATTTTCACAATTCTTTTATGTGGTATTGAAGTATTTTCCATATTACCACCTCTTAGAGTTAATTTAAGCTTATTTAATATATGGAGTTACCCTAGGTGAATTTTTTTGTAGAATCCAAATATGGTCTTAAATCCATGGATTTACTTATTCAAAGAAAAATTTATTCATCTTTTCGGAAATAAAAAATGATGAATTTTGAATATATGCATGACTTATGTGTTCTGTATAGTTCAAAATTTATTTTTAAAGATATTTGTGGCCTATTTGGGTATTTATAATATACCTCAAGGTTCAAAGTAATCCTACCCCTTTTAATAACTCCTCAAAAAATCTAATTAAATAATATTTTAAAATCAGTTTTTTATATTAATTATATTAATTTTATGGTTTTATATAACTTTAATAATAATTTTTAAGAAAATAAAAATTTTTTTTTAATAATTATTTTTTTTAAAATAATTTCTTTTTTTTTAAAAAAAAATTAATTAAAAAATATTTTTTTCTAAAAAAAAAAAAAAAAAATTGTTTTATTTATGATTAAATATCTCTTGTAAATTTATTTTATAATAAATATTATAAAAAAAAAAAAATAAAAATAAATAAATAATTTGAATTTTTTTATCATTAATATATATATATATTTATTTCACTTTTATTTAATATATTTTCCTATTTCAATTTATTAAAAAAACTAATCAAGTAATTTTTTTTTTTTTTTTTTTAGTTTTCTTTTAGGTTTTTTTTTTTTTTTTTTTTTTTTTTTTTTTTTTTTTTTTTGGTATTTATTTAAATTATTATTGAATTATTATTTAATTATTTATTTTTTTATTTTTTATTTTTTTTTTATAAAAAAAAGATTTATTATTAAAAAAAATTAAATTAATATTTATGAAAAAAAAAAAAAAATTAATCACTTTCAAAATTAAAAAAAAAATTTTTTAGAATGGGATAGTTTTTGTTTTTTTTTTTTGACTCCAAAAAAAAAAAAAAAACATTATTATTATTATTAATATTCACTTATTTTTTTATTTTTAATTTTAATTTTTTTAAAAAAAAAAATAAATTTCATTAATTAATTAATTTTTTTTTTTTTTTTTTTGGTTATTTAATAATAAATTATAATAAAATATATTATAATATTTTTTTTTTCTTTTTTTAATTAAAAAAATTAAGATTTAATTGAAAATATTTTTTATATATATTAAATATAAAATTTATTAAAGTAATTTTTAAATTATAAATTTCTTTAATATAAAAAAAAAAAAATTAATTAAAGTTTATTTAATTTAATATTAATTTAAAATTAAAATAAGATAAGTTTAGTTATATCAAATCTTTTTATAATTAATTAGGAATCATATATATATTTAAAAAAAAAACTGGATTAAATAAATATATATAAATCTTATTATTAATTTTTAGGAATAGGATTAGGTGAAAATTTTGGTTTTTGAAGAAAATAAAATTTCAAGATTTAGGGTTTAAAGAGATGTTAAAGAGTTTGAAAGGTGAAAATAGTATACTGGGAAGAAATTAGAGAGTAGAAGTATCAGAGGAGTATCAAAGAAGGTTCAAAAAAAAATGAAAGAAGATTAATAGGACATAATATAAATAAGTTAAACCTAAAGGAAGCCTAGATAGATAAAATGACAGGATAGTACAGGAAAGTCACAGTAAAGTAGCCATGAAGATAAGGATTCCAGGGGGTTCAATTTGATACATAATCAGGGACATCATCATCTACACAGACTGAAACAACCTCAAGATCTCTAATTCCACTTTTTAACATTCCTATGGAGGGTCCAAGAGCTATAAATATAGTTATCCTCCTATCCTAATTATTTTTTCCTCATGGTATAGACAGAGGATAATAAAATTAACTTTTTAATACTTTATTTTGAGGTAAATCCCCTTCATTAATCTAAATTATCCTAATTTATTTTAGAAATACTCAGTATCTAAGCTAATAAGTATAGTTCATCCATTCAAATTCTTAAATTTTCCTTTTTAGAAAATCTCAATAGAATTATCTGAGTGATTTTAAATTATTATTAGATAAAAAATGGTCTAAATTGATTTAATAGCTAAAATAATTTACTATCCCCTTAACAATGTTATCCAATTTCTAATTTTCTCAGTAGCCAATTTAAGTAGAATCCTCTTATTTCTTATAATTAAGTCATATTAGTTAAAACTTGGTTTTGTCTAGATTATTCCATAAATTTATTTTATTGAAAAATATCTTTACTAAGTAGTCAATCCTATCTGTAAATTGAACCATATAAATGTCTTTTTATGTCAATTTATTATTGAAAGATTATAAAAGTCTTTGAAAAAAAAAAAGGGATTTTTTTATTAGTAGTTATCATATCATTATTAATATTATAAAAAATATTTAAATTTATTACTATTATCATTAAATTAATAAAAATTCCTTTATTTAGTTTTATTTATTTATTTTAAAGTTTATTGAATAATTGTTTTTAAATTAAAAAAAAAAATTCTTATAGATTTTTTTAAATAAATTTTTTTCTTAAATAATAAAAACTTAATAAATAAATTGATTTTTTAATTAAATTTAATATCATTTAAAAAAATTTCAAAACAAGATTTAATATTATTTTTTTTTTAAAAAAAAAAGAAGGTTTAAAATCTAAAAAAACAAAAACATTTTTTTTTTTTTAAATTTTTCCTTTAAAGTTAATTCTAAATTTATTTAAAACAAAGAGGATTTTTAATATTTAATTGAGGGGTAAAAAATGTCTAAAACAGGTCTAACAAGACTTTAAACTGAATCTGAATTTTAAAAATAAACTTGCAAAACTTTTTTTCTTTTTTTTTTGAAGATAATTCTATTAATATGTTTTTTTTTTTTTTTTGATTCAAAATTTCACTTAATTTAAATTAAATATTATTTAATTAAAAATTATTTTTGAAAAATAAAAAAAATAAAAAAAATTGTTTTTTTATCAAAAATATATTAATTAATTTAATATTAAATTAAATTATTATTATTATTATTATTATTAGTTGAGTGCTGAGTGCAGTATAATAGAGTATCTACACCGGTTGGCTTATAGCCTCTAGCCTCTAGCCTCTAGCGTGTAGCGTGTGAAAAAGTTAAAAAGTGAAAAAAGTCAATTAGGTTTTAAAGATTTTTAAAATTTTAAAATTTGAAAAAACACGTCAAAAGTTTTTTTGACAGATTTAAAAAAATTCTCAAAAAATTGTAATTTTTCTTTTGAATTTTTCTAAATTTTTTTAAATTTTTTTACTAAAATTTACTAAATTTTTTTACTAAAATTTCCTTTTTACTAAAATTTTAAAATAAAATTTTAAAATAAAATTTTAAAATAAAATTTTAAAATAAAATGTTGAATAAAGTTAAGTGTGATCAATTAACTTTGACTCCTAAAAATTTCTTACTCCTAATTTAAAAAAATTCATTAAAAATTTTAATTTAATTATTTTTTTTTTTATTCAAATCTCCTAAAAAATTCTAAAATTGGAAATCATTCAAAAGCTAACTAACAAAAAATCATTTTATTCTTCTTAAATTAAAAAATCTTTTGTTTTAATTCCTTCAGAAAATCTCACAAAGATTCACAGTAACTCATCAAAAATCATCCCAGCAACAACAACAACAACAACAACAACAACAACAACAACAACAACAACAACAACAACAACAAACCTTGGATCAAATTAATCTCGATCCTTTATTATCTTCAAATCTTAATAATCATTCACCTTGCTTAAATAACTCTTCAAATCAATCTAATCATCAATTAAAATCTTCAACTTCTTCTACAACTTCACAATCTGAAATTGATCTAAATCAAATGTCAAATCAATCATCAAATCAAATCATTCAATCTCAATCTCAATCTCAATCTCAACCTATAACTCAAAATCAAAATCAAAATCAAAATCATCAAAATCAAATCTCTTTAAATTCTACCACTAGATCTCCTACTCCTAACGTCAGTCTCATCATCTATTTTAAATTAAAATCGTTCCATCATCTCTAATCAAATTCTCAATCAAATCTCAGTCTTTAATAAACTCAACCTCAAATAATTCAAATCAAATCGATCCAGATGATGAAATCATTCCTACTGCTATCGTCATCAAAAATAGTCTGTAAAAATCTTAAATATTCAAAACCTTGTAGAAAATAATCCTAATCTATCACAAACTTTTCTTTTGTTTTAGTCCCTTTTAGCGTCAAAAGAGAACAATTACTCTCAATCATTGAAGATTTAATGATCCCTCCTCCTTATGCTTTTAGTTAAGCTCTCATCTCAAATTCTCTCAAAAAATCTTCATCTTATCTTTAATCTAATCTAATCTCCTTTTTTCATTTAAAAAGATTATCATTTTGATAATGGTATCTTTAGAGGTTTAGCTTTTGCAAACTTTCGTTCAGCTTCAGAAGCTGATGCTGCTGTCGTAGGCTTAAATGGTTTTGATATCTCGGGTAGAAAATTACGTGTAGAATATAAAAAAGTCCTTCAAGCAGGTGAAAAAGAAAGAATCGAAAAAGAAAAAGCAATCAAAAGAATGAGATCTATGCAATTACAAAAAGATCCTTCTTCTTATCTAGATCAATTTCATTCAAATTTACCTCCAATCCCTACAATCTCTTCATCTAATAACTCAAACTTAATCAATCTAAATCTAAATCATCATCATCCTACTCCAACTAATCATCTCCTTAATCATCATCATCATCATCTAAATCAACAACAACAACAACAACAACAACAACAACTCAACTCAGATCAATTAGATCATAACTTTAATTCAATCAATCGTAAATCTTCTCATTCAATCTTAAATCAATCTTCATTCTTATCCAATAATCCTCATTCAAATCATCATCATCATCATCATCATCCTCATCACACTACAAATCATAATCAACTTTTTCCTCAATCTTTTAACAATCAACCTAATTCTAATTCTTCTTTATCAGTTCATCAAGCTTTTGAAAACCTTTCAATCTTCTCTTCTTCTTCAGATCAAAAACCTCAAAAAGAACTTGATATGAACGACCCTGAAACTTTAGAACTTTATTCTAGAATTTTAGTCTTCAAAGAGGATAAATTTCGTGATGAATTGGCTTTCGCTAAATCTTTATCAGGTTCTCAAAGAAGAATCGTTCATCAAATCGCTAAAAAATTAAACTTAGATCATCGTTCAGATGGTTTAGGTAATGATCGATTCGTCGTAGTCTCAAAATTTAACCTAAAACCTAAAATTAGATCAGTCGCTAGTTCAGCTAATATGGCTAGAGGTCTTAGTAATCAATCTAATCATCAATTCCTTTTAAATAATCCCTCTTCTAATCAAAACATTCAAGATTCTAATCAACTTTCTTCTTCAAACCTTTTAAAATTCAAAAAATCAATGCCTGATATGAGACCAAAAGAAACTATCTTTTATCCTGATTCTTCTACTTTTACTAAATTAATCGCCGAAAGAAAATCTCAAATTAATCTTCGTTCAAATCATCATCAACTTTCAAACTTAAATTCGACAAATCAAAATCTTCTAGATGATCAAATTCATTCTCCTGCTTCAACCTTAGGTTTAAATCATAACCTTATCAATAACATCAATCAATTTCATCATCCTATCATTAGGCAACCAAAAGGTCCTGAATCAAGTTCAGGTAAAGGTTTCGATGGTGAAAATAAACTTTTACCTAGAAAACCTTCTACAAATAACTTTCAATTATGTTCTAATAATAATAATAATAATCCTAATCATCAAATCGCTTTAGAAATTCAACATGAATCAAAAAATTAAAATCCTTCTTTTCTTTTCATACGTTTTCGTCCAAAATTCTTTGATGGAAAATTCATCTAAAATTAATAGAACAATCTGTTTTTTTTTTTTTTTTTTAAATTCATTTAACCTTTTTTTTTTCTGAAAAACAAACAAAAACTTATACAAAAAATTTCTTTTCTTTTTACCAACACTCATACATTCCAAAAAAAAAACAAAAAAAAACCTTTTTTAAATTTTCATATTTTACATTTCACCCACTTCTTTTTTGTTATAATTAAATATTAGTCATATTTCAATTGTAAAAGTCATTTTATGCTTTTGTTTAAATGGTTTGTCACAAAAAAAATTGGTTAACTTTTTTTGGTTTTGTTTTTCTTTTTTTTCTTCAAAAGGAATCATACGTTTTTATAAAAAAAATTCATCGGCTTAAAATCATCGATTTTGGTCATGAAAACGATTATTATGACCACTTTGGAAATTAAAAATAAATTGTTTTTGGGTCTTGATCATTAAGTACAACTTACTTACAATCAAACTATCGTTTGATAAGTCTTGTTTGATAAAGCTTGTTAACGAAATTCTTGATTAAAGTGCTTTTTAAAACATTGAAATTCATAAATTCAGTATAAATTAAATCATAATCAAATCCCCAAACTGAAAATTAATTGATAGTCAACTAAAAACATGTCTCAAATTTACTAATGATCTTCAAATTCAATCATCAATAAACCTAACTAGGCTGGTCCTCTAGTAACTTATTGAGAGTCCCCTACTATTAAAGCACTGAAAAAAATATATAGCTAATTCAAATTGGTAAAAATAATTTTTAACTTTTTCTTAAATGTTCTAAGTTCTTTATTAATAAATAATTTATAAATTAAACTTTATTTTACTATATATATATATATATATATGTTTTAGAAAGAAAGGTAAAACAAAACAAGTAAGAAGTAAAACAATTTAAATAAAATAAACAATTAAGAAATAAATCAATTAAAATCAATTAAAATAAAAAACAATCAATTAACGTTTAACATTACTTAAATGAATTATCATCAATTTTAATAATTTATTTAATTTTTAAATTATTTTTTTTAAGTTATTAAATTAAAAAAATTAAATAAGAAAAATAAATAATATATGATTTTTTTTTTTTTTAAAAAAAAAAAATTTTTAAATAAAAAAAAAAAAAAAAAAAAAAAAAAATTTTTTAAATAAAAAAATTATTATAAATAAAAATTTTTATTTTAAAAAAAAAATTAAAAAAATATATATAAAAATTATTTTAAATTTTTTTTTGACTTTTTTAATAAAAAAAAAAAAATTAATTAGGTGAGATTAAAATTTAAGTAAAATTTCTTTAAATTAAATTTAAATATAAATTTAAATTAAGTTTTTTTTTTTTTTTTTTTTTTTTAATTATTTTTTTTTTTTTTTTTTTAAAAAAAAATTTAAAAATCATCAAAAAAAAAAAAAACTTAATTTAATTTAAATCAAATTTTAGTATTAACCATCAATTTTTTTTTTTTTTTTTTTTTTTTTTAAAAAAAAAAAAAAAAAAAAATTGAATTGTTATTATATATAATTTGAAAAAATTTATAAGGAATTAAAATATTTTTAATTAAAATTTCAAAATTTACATATGTATTACATAAATAAACTTTAATTTAAATATAAGGTATTAATTATTATAATTGAATAATGTAAAAAAATCAATTAAATTAAATATTTAAATTTTAAGTATAATACATGATGAGGAATTAAAAGAAAAAATAAATTGAAAAAGATTGATTTTTTTTTTTTTTTGGGGGGGGGGTAAAAGGAATCTTGGCTTTAAGGGGGAACCAAAAACCTCAAATTCCTTTCTTATAGGAATGAGATTTCAAATTCTATGAAAAAGTTTATCAATTTTTTGGCTTGGAATTGAGTCACAGGGTCTGTGTCTGAATTGATGATGAGGTTTTGATACCAACCAGGGAAGTTTTAACTGTTTCCAAAAGGGTAAAAATACCCTAAAGTTAAAAAAAAATTGTAATAAAAACAGTTTTAACTGGTTTTGACTTCTCTTACACATATTATGATGTGTTTTGAAGGCTTAAAACCAGTTATTACTATAGAAATGGCTAAAACCAACCCTTTTTTGGTCTAAACAAGGGTTTAATGATGCCATAATTGGGTTTTCTGTTTTAATAGAGTTTTCCACGACTTAAAAGAGTAAATTTCACTTTTTGGAGTAAAATAATTGGTGGCTATAAGGGACTGTCTTCTTTTCCTCAATTTTCTCTTCAATTTAAAATCTTTTCCTTTTATAATTAGTTTAAAAATTGTTAAAAAAATCAATAAGAGATTCCAAACAAACTTTTTTAAATCATTTTAAACTTTTTAACCATATGAGAAAATTATTATAATAATTTTTTTACCCCTTGAACCACTACATAAGTGAATTAAAGCATCTTTCATCACTTTGTTTTCAAATTCACTTTGGTCACTTTTGGGTATGTTTTCTCTTTAATCATATTTTTAAAGACTTTTTTCTTATATTAATTTCCTGAAGTTTTTTTTTTTCTCAATTAATTTTTAATTGAAATTTCTCTTGAAGAAATTTCTTTTTTTAGACTTAAATATCTCTTTTATAAAGAATATTTTTGAATAAATTTTCATTTTTGGTAAAACAATAAATCTTTATAATATTATTGTTTTATACTCATAAAGTTAAAAATAATAAAATTGGCATGTTTTCTCTTAAAAATACTATTTAATACTATTTTTAATTATATTCTACCTTATAAAAATTTTGAGGACAGGAAAATTACTTTATTTTAAATCAAAGTATTATATCCAAACCTTACATTTGGGGGCCAAGCTGTGATATTTTACTTGTTAAATAATTTTTTACTCTTTTTAAATCTTTTTTTCTTATATTGAAAAAATTTAAAAACATATAAAAAAATACTTATAATTCAAAAAAATCCATAAAAATAATTTTTTTTTTTTTCATATTATAAGTGAGGCTTTTTTTTTCCATTTCTCTTTTAAAAAATCCTTTTTTTTTTACTCAATTAATTACTTTCTTGATTTATTTCAGTGTCTGAAAATGTGGTAATACAAGAAAATATTGAAACTGCATTAACAGCTACTAGCATTATTCCTGCCAGTACTGCCAATTCTGACTATAATAGCATAGTTATTATAAATCAGAACAACCAATTAGAGAAAATTTCTTCTTAATTAATTAACTTGGACATAAGTAATACCCTTAAGAAAGAAAAGAATTTGGCAAATAGTAAGTTTTTGATTTAAAATGGGTATTGGTAAAAACACGTAAGAGCTTACGTGTTTTTACTAAAAACTTACGTGTTTTTACCATCAATTGGTAAAAACACATAATTTTATGGTAAAAACACGTAAGGGATGGTTTTTAAATGAAATATGGCTATTTATGGCATTTATGATGCCATTAATGCCATTTGTGGCATTAAAATGCCATTTGTGGCATTAAAAATTCTATTTATGGCATTAAAAATTCTATTTATGGCATTAACAGTGCCATTAATGGCATTATCAATGAAATATTTCTGATGCCATTAATGCCATTTATGGAATCAACAATGCAATAAATGGCATTAACAATGCCATAAATGGCATTGACAGTCCCATAAATGGCCTTACCAGTGTCATAAATGGCATTAACAATGCCATAAATGGAATCAACAATGCCATAAATGGCATTAACAATGCCATAAATGGCATTAACAATGCCATAAATGGCATTAACAATGCCATAAATGGCATTAACAATGCCATAAATGGCATTAACAATGCCATAAATGGCATTAACAATGCCATAAATGGCATTAACAATGCCATAAATGGCATTAACAATGCCATAAATGGCATTAACAATGCCATAAATGGCATTAACAATGCCATAAATGGCATTAACAATGCCATAAATGGCATTAACAATGCCATAAATGGCATTAACAATGCCATAAATGGCATTAACAATGCCATAAATGGCATTAACAATGCCATAAATGGCATTAACAATGCCATAAATGGCATTAACAATGCCATAAATGGCATTAACAATGCCATAAATGGCATTAACAATGCCATAAATGGCATTATTGTGGCATCAAAAATGCAACATTTCTGATGCCATTATTTCCATAAATGGCATTAATAATGCCACATTAACAATGCCATTAATGGCATTACTAATACCATGAATGGCATTATCAATGCAATAAATGGCATTGTTAATTCCATTTATGTAATGCCACAAATGGAATTTTTGATGCCATTTATGTTATAGTTAAGGCCATTAATTCCATCTTTAAGGCCAATGTTAAGGCCATTAATGCCATTTTTAAGGCCATTTATGGCATTTTTAAATGCATAAATGGCATTGTCAAGGCCATTAAATTCAATTTATGGCATTGCTGTAATGCCATTTATGCCAATTTTCTGGCCATAAATGGCATTTGTATGTCATTCTTGATGCCATTTATGGCATTATTATGTCATTAGTGATGCTATTTATGGCACTTTGTTGTGATAAATGGCACTGTTAATGCCAAAAATCAAACTTTAACTTCCACCCATCATAAATTACATTTTGAATTCAATTTATGTCATAAATGGCATTTTCAATTTAATTACAAACATGAACAAAAAAACATCAAAAAACATGGACTTTTTGGGCCTACAAATGTTCTTGCAAAAAAAATACCAAAATGCTGGGCTTCTGGTTTATTGTTCTCAACATTCTCACCTTCATTTTAAAAAAAAAATCATTGAAATTCATAAGTGGGAACATTTTTAATGAATTTTTTCAAAAAAATGGGCCATTTTACCAAATTGCCCAAAATAGAAAAATTGGGAAAAAAAAAAAAATTGAAAAAATTTGGGGACCTTCACATCCCCTGTCGGAAAAAATATGGCAAAAAAAAAAGTTAAAAATTCTCAAAAATGAGCCTGAGGAATTTTTATAAAAAAAATTAGCTTACTTACATGTTTTTACCATAAAATTACGTGTTTTGGCCATAATTTGGTAAAAACACGTAAGTTTATGGTAAAAACACATAAGGGCTTACGTGTGTTTACCAACACCCTTTAAAATTACTATTTTTAAGCTTTTTAATCATAAAATATGCCTTCAACCAGATCAGGAGCCAACTATAGCCCCTCAAGAAGCTCCCAAAAAGTTTATAGACATGATTATGGAAGTGTCACAACCATGAGTTTGACCCTCCTCCTTGATGGTTGCGGCAATCCAACCTGGAGCCAAGTTGGGGCCAATTGGGCATGTCATATCATTTATGGCCAATTGGCCCCCTTGGGTGTTCTATGGCTCTTACGCCATAACCCATTCCAATGGCCATATCCTGCCATCATTGGCCTTCTTGGCCAATTTCCACCTCACCAACCCCCAGGCCTTCATCTTTGATTTTGGGCCTGGGGGGGTCCTTTTGTCTTCTAGGGGCCTCCAGGCTCCCTAGCCATCTCCATCCAATCTGGGAAACCCCTTTTCATTAAGGGGGTTTAGGCCTAAATGGCCTTTTTGGGCCATTTAGGCCCCCTATGGCTCCTACGGCCCATGGTCCACGGTCCGCAGGCCAATTAGGCCCCTTTTGGCGTAATCCAATGAGGCCAAAAGGGGCCAAAGGGGGCAGCCAGGTGGGTCCCAAACCACAATTGGTCACCAATCCCTTGGACCCAAAATTGGCCAAAGACCCTCTGGACACCAATTTGGCCATAAATCCCGTAGGACCCATTTTTGGCCATGGACCACCATGGACCAATATCCCAGCCATGGCCTCTGGCAACCACCAGAGGCCACCAGATCAGCTCAGTCAGCCTTCCCCTCAACTTATGGGGAATTCTTTCCATTCCTTCATGCCATTCGTACTTGAGGTTGCAGGCATGGTGCATATATGGTATTATATACCATTATGCACCATTTTTGCTCAGAAATCCAATGGTGACGTTTTCAGGACCCATTTCCATCTCTCCATATCAAGGTCTCAAAATCCAAGGCCTATTTCAAAGGAGGATTATTTAACTCATCAGTCTGACAAGTTATGGCGGCAATCAGAAGACTCTTCAAGGATCCCAACCACCTGTACCTGCAGGAGTTGGGTTGGTACATTATTCAGGATTATTAAAAAGGGGAAATTCTCAAGAGGTATTACATCAATTCAATCAGTTGTCAAGGCATCAAGTATTTCAATACTCCTTGGACAACTCAATTCATCCGTACAAGCCTCATTCAATCAACCTGTATGGCCTAGACCCAATTGGGCCATTTCACATTCCACTGTGTGAATTCCATCACACAGTTCAAATTTCAAGATGGCAAGAACTGTATTTCCCGATTCGGACAATACAGTCAATTGATTCACCTTCCAGGATAAGTCTTTCAGTTTTTCACATATACTGGCCACCTTTCAGCACCTGGGGACCTTTTCCCCAGTTAATCAATATATTGTATTTATTTTTATCTATATTTTCTTTTACCTTATTAAAGTTAATACTGATAATCTTAAGTCAGTCATTAGCACCCTTTCTCTTTTTCTTCCTCGCCTGTCAGTGGATATTGGTGGTCTAATCCTTTGCTAATTCCATTCCTTTTCTGGCAGGTTGAAACAGTGAATTGAGGATTCACTTGGTTGGCTTCTTGGCCTTTGGCTTCCTTTATTATCTTTGGCCTTTGGCTTCTTATTCTTTTCTTTTATCTTTGGCATACTTGTCTTTTCCATTCTTCTTCTCTAAAGAAATTAAATCTTTATTATTCCTTTATCTTTTGGAGCCCTCCAAGTGAGTTCTTGATTCCTGAGTGCCAAGCCCTCTTGCTTCCATAAGAGCCCCTGTGACATTATATTAATTAACTCATAATTTCTTTCATTCTATTCATTAATTATTAATCATTTTATTCATTCACTATTCATCAATTTCATTCATTCATTCTTCGAAATTATGACTCTTTAACGCTTATGAATTTAATGATTCTTTGTCACCTCTCAATTTTCTCTCATTCATTCTTAATTCTGAAAATTGAAAGCTGACCCAATTTTTTTTTGTTATCTTTTTCAATCTTAATCTCAATCATCAATCTCATTTTTATCCTTCATTCAGGCGTTTTATCATTTTGATTTTCAAATTGCTCATCAGATTATTCAGACATGTTCTTCATATCAGGATTCAATTTGATTTTTTCTTCAAGAATTTCAATTTCAGGAAGAATTCACTTGATAATTGATTTGATTGACTGATTTGATATATTTGACATTGACTTCAAGAAAATCAACTGACCTGAAGATTTCATTGATTTTGTTGATTTTTCACATCAAGATTTTTGACATAAATTGATTTTGCCTCAAGAATTCATTTTGATTGATTGATTTTCTGCAAGATTTTGATTTTGATTGATTTGACACTTGATTTATTGACTTCAAGCTTTCATTTGATATTTAATTGATTGATTTACCTGAAGATTTCATTTGATTTATTGATTTTTATTGATTTTCCTCAAGATATTGATATTGATTTTTACTTCAAGACCCATTTGATTTTGATTGATTGACATACCTGAAGATTTTAATTGATTCATTGATTTCCTAAAGATTTGATTGTTGATTCCGTACTTCAAGAAAGTTTTGATTTTGTTCATTTGTTTTAATTTTTTATTCCTGGAATCATGCCCGTTGAACATTCACCTCCTGCAAGACAAACCAGATCTCAGGCCAGAGCTCAAGCTGCTATTACTCCAACTCCAAGAGTTCCTCTTGATGGCACCCCATAAGTTCCTCAACTGAGGGCCCAATTGGATAGAGGACCCCGCATGGAAGGAGCAGCAACATCCAGGAAGGAAGGAAGAGGGCCAAGAAGATCGATTTCATTGTCAGGAGTGGTTGGTGGCTTTCCAGGAATTTCAAGAACCAGTCTCAAGGTTCAAGGTGAAGATGATGATGAGGAGGAGGAGAATTCTGTGGAAGAGGAAGAGTCTGATGGTACTGAAGGTGTTCCTGCTCCTGTGGGGGCACCCCAAAGTACTGGAGGACCAACTCTAGCCCAGTCTGATCAGCCTGTCTCTCACCAATCTGAACCATCTTTATTGGCCATTATGTAGCAGATGACTCAAATTATGGCCAATCTTCAAGAAGCTTCTTCTTCTGGATCATCAAGACCACCAGCCTTCAAGACTCCATCTATGAAGGCACCAGAATGCTTTGATGGGACTCAGCCCTTCAAAGTCAGAAGCTTCCTTCAGTCATGCCAATTAATCTTTCATAATGACCCGGAAAACTTCTCTCAAGACAGAAAGAAGGTTCTTTATTCCACTTCATTTCTCATTAGCAGGGCTGCAAAATGGATTGAGCCTTATCTTTCCAATCTCACCAATAAAGACTCCAATTACCTTCTCAATTCTTGGCATTTATTTGAATCTCAACTCTTCACTCTATTTGGTGACCCAAATGAAGTCAGAAAGGCTGAAGCAGAATTGGATTCACTAAGAATGAAGGAAGGTGGCCATGTTTCACTATACATAGCCAATTTCAGGAGTTTAGTTTCAAGAATTGGGGATTGGGGTGAAAGGGCTCTCATCCATCATTTCAGGAAGGGATTGCAATCCAGGATATTGGATCAATTGGCCTCCCATCCTTCAAGAATTGATTCTCTCCAAGACTTAATGAACATTACCCTGGAAATTGATACCAGGTACCATGAAAGGCAAAAGGAGAAGAATCACTATCAAGAGAAGAAACTTGAAGCCCCAAGATCAAGTACTTCTCATCCTCAAAATTCTTCAAGTGCAAGTCACAAGAAGAAGAATTTTCAGAAGAGGGACAAGCCCCATTCTTGTTTGTTGAATAAGGAATTAAAGCTCATGAATTCTGAAAAAGAAAGAAGAATCAAAGAGGGTCTCTGTACCTATTGTGGTGGGAAGCATAGTCTTTAGTCTTGCTTCAAAAGACCTCAAAACAAGCTTACCCAACCATCAGGCCAATTTCCCAGCCAGGGAAAAGCCTGAGTGGAGACCATGTTGTGTTCAATGGTCTTCACAGTTTTCCTTCCAGAGCACAATTATGCATTCTGAAAACTGGTGTCAAAAATTCTCTTAAATTTTTTGTTTTTTCTTCTCTTTCTGATGTTTTTTACAGTATTCTAATTGATTCTGGTGCTACACACTAATTTATTGCAAAGCAGTTTGTTCACAAGTACTCATTGACTACGTCAGAACTTCCAGAGAAGATTACTCTTATCATTTTTGACTCCTCTGAGTCCCCTTCCTTATTTGTTACTCACCATACTAAATATATGGTTGAGCTCCCTTCCTTCCCAAGCTTTGAATGGGACTTTTTAGTCATTGATACTCCCAAGGGAGAAGACGTCATATTGGGCTTTGACTTTCTAAATCACTTTAATCCTTCTATTTATTGGAGGCAAGGGATGATCACCTTTAATGCTGATCATAAGGACTATTGTGATCCTCCTAATTATTTCTGTAATGACTCTTCTACTGCCAAATCATGCGCAGCTCTGGTTGGTGATTCTAGAAAACCATCAATTCCATCTTCTGTCCATATTCCTTCCCTTAATTACCATCAGTCATTACCATTATCTGGAGATGAAGTCTTCAAAGAGATTCAAGATGTTGGAGAAGATAATTCTGTATCTTCACTTCATCTCCTCTTTGGGAATATGGACCTTCCTCCTTCATCTTATCATGACTCCCTGGAGGAGTTGTGGGATGAAGAGGAAGAGCCAGAAGAAGTAGAAACTGTGATGAAGGTTGTTCCTTCTGTCTATCACCAATACTTAGATGTATTATCCAAGGTTAAAGCAGAAAAACTTCCTCCTCACCGCACCTGTGATCATCATATTGAGCTGGAGGGGTCTCTACCTCCAGTTGGGGTGATCTACTCTTTATCCAAACAAGAGTCAGATACACTCAGGGCCTACATTTCAGATAATGTAGAGAAAGGTTTCATCCGGTCAAGCTCCTCTTCAACAGGAGCACCTGTCCTCTTTGTCAAAAAGAAAGATGGTGGCCTCCATTTGTGTGTTGATTACCGCAAACTCAATGCTGTTACTAGGAAGAACAAGTATCCTGTTCCCCCTATGAATCAGCTTCTCAATGTTTTTAATGGTTCTTCTATCTTCTACAGGATTGATTTGCGTGGTGCATATAACCTGCTCAGAATCAAGGAGGGTGATGAACACTTGACTAGTTTTAGAACTAAATATGGCAGTTATGAGTACTTGGTTATGCCATTTGGGCTCACCAATGCTCCTGCTTCTTTTCAAAATCTTGTCAATGATATCTTTAAAGATCCTCTCAATGTTTATGTTGTGGTTTATTTGGATGACATTATAGTCTTTTCCAAATCTGAGGAAGAACATGTCACTCATGTGTCCACTGTTCTTTCCAGACTCAGAGCAAATAACCTTTTTGCTAAGGCGTCCAAATGCCTGTTTCATGTTTCAAGTGTAGAATATCTTGGTTATGTAGTTTCTTCTGAAGGCCTCAAGATGGACCAAGAAAAAGTCCATCAGATTCTCAATTGGCTGCCTCCAAGAAACCTCAAGGCTCTTCAATCCTTCCTTGGCTTTGCCAATTTCTACCGCCGTTTCATCAAGAATTATTCAAAGAAGATCAGTTCACTCACCAGTTTCCTCAAGAAAGATTCATGTTTTACCCTCAATGAGGAAGCTCTCAGTCAGTTTCACCAACTCAAAGAGGCTTTCACCACCGCTCCAATCCTTCTCTACCCACCATTGTAGAGACCAATGCATCAGATTATGCTTTGGGTGCTGTACTGAGTCAGGTCTCTGAATCAGGAAAACATCCCATTGCATTCGACAGCCGCAAGATTATCCCAGCAGAGCTCAATTATGAGATTCATGACAAGGAACTCCTTGGCATCGTCTGGGCTCTCAAGCGCTGGAGGGCTTTTACTCTTTCACTGTCTTCCCCCTTTGAAGTTCTCACCGATCACTCTTCCCTTCAATACTTCATGACCTCCAAGGTACTCGCTTGCAGTCAAGCCCATTGGGCTGAATTCCTTTCTGAATTTCATTTTTCAATCACTTACCGCCCTGGCCGCCTAGCTACTCTTCCGGATGCCTTATCACGTCGGGACGATGTTTATCTGGAGAGGGGGGAGGACTTCATCAGCAAGAATCCAATGAATTTTCAAAAAATCATTAAGCAAGATGAAGTTCATCCGTCAAAATATTTTGCAGTAAAGGTGGAATATTTTTCAAATTTGATCGATTCAATCCAGAAGAAATTATGGAAAGATCCTCAGTACAGAAGTATCCTTGAAGATTTGGGTAAAGGTAAATCTGTCCAAGATTATTCTCTTGATTCCTCTTCCCAACTTCTTCTCTTCAAAGATTGGGTGGTAGTCCCAAATGACTCCACAATTCAACTTAGTATTCTTCAAAAGCGTCACGATTCTCCTCTAGCTGGCCACCTTGCCAAGAGAAGACTCTCAAACTTGTCAAGCAGGATTTCCACTGGTCTGGCATGACTCAATTTATCAAGGATTATGTTTCATCCTGTCAACAGTGCTCAAGAAACAAGAATATTCATCATAAGAATTTTGGATTCCTCAAACCTCTTCCAATTCCAAATGGTCCTTGGATTTGTCTGTCAATGGACTTCATCACTCAACTGCTGCTGTCCAATTCCTTTGATTCAATCCTGGTCATAGTGGACAGATTCTCAAAAATGGCGGTTTTTATTCCAACAATATCTTCAATAACTTCCCTGTATTTGGCCCATTTATTCATCAAGAATATCTTTTCAAAGCATGGCCTTCTGTTAAGCATTGTCAGTGATAGAGGTTCACTCTTTGTTTCTTCTTTTTGGACCAATCTTTGTCAGCAGCTCAAGATTTCAAGAGACTTGTAAACTGCTTATCATCCAGAAACTGATGGACAGACAGAGAGGGTAAATCAGATACTAGAACAGTATCTTTGGATGTATGTCAGTTATCATAAAGATGATTGGAACACGTGGCTCCCTCTGGCTGAATTTACCTACAATAATTCTGATCACTCTTCAACCAAGAAATCCCTGTTTTTCACTGTTTATCGAAGAGATCCACAATTTGATTCAGTTCACATCACTCAAGATACTCCTGCTGGAAAGTTATCAACAAAAAACCAATCAGTACAGCAATATGTCAAGAGAGAACTTGAAGCTGCCATAAACCGGTTTAAGAGGTATGCAGATAAAGGTAGAGCAAGTCCACCTGTGTGAGCCTTAGAGGTAATTTCATATACCCAAAAGACCACAAATACAAAAATAACATATTAATATAAATAAAATAAATTTATTTATATTATTAAAATAAAAATCAAAATATAAATATAAAATTATATTAAAAATAAAAAATTAATTACAATTTAAGAATAAAAATACATTAAATTTTGTAAGTATAAAATTACATTTATACTTGAAAAAATTAAGTAAAAATGAAATTTTAACAAAATTGTGAAAAAATAAATAAATTTGGAAAAAAGTTAAATAAAAATTATTATAACTTTTTATTCAATAATGAAACACATAAAAATTATTTCACCATTGGATTCCTCATAAAAAATCAGGTGGGGTCACCTCTGAGTGAAATTCTTGTAACTCAACTCTAAATAAGCTTAAATTAAGTTTTTAGTATTTTAAATACAAAAGTTTAAAATCCTCAAAACCTTAATTTAATTCACACCACATGTGGTGTTAACCATCAATTTTTGTGTTAAAATTGAGGTGTTGTGTTTAGTTTAGAAGTTATGAGGAATTGAAGTATTTTCAATTGAATTCAATTGAAATGTCAAAATGTGCGCGTGAATTACATAAGTGAACTTTGATTTACATATGAGGTGTCAATTATTACTGTATTGTACTGTACAATTGAATTGAATTACATACGTAAATTATAATTATAATACATGATGAGGAATTAAAGGAAAAATAAATTGGAAAGATTAAATTTGGGGGGGAAAAGGAACTCCAGCTCTAAGGGGGAGCTAGACCCCCAAAATCCTTGCTGACAGGCGTGGGATGTCAAAATTCACGCAGAAGTTCAACACTTTTGGCCTGGAATTGAGTTACAGGGTCTGTGGACTCAATTGATGATGAGGTTTCGATACCAACTGGGGTAGTTTTAGCTGTTGCCAAGAGGGTAAAACTACCCTTAAGATAAAACAATCATAGTAAAAACAGTTTTAACTGGTTTCTAAGCCTCTGACACACATTCTGATGTGTTTTGAAGGCTCTAGGCCTGGTATTGCTATAGTAATGGATGATTTAAGGGTCTAAAATGGCTAAAAATGGCTTAAACCAGCCCTTTTTGGTCTAAACCAGGGTTCAATGATGCCATAATTGGCTTTTCTGTTGTCAGCCTGTTTTTCACGACTGACAAGAGTAAATTTTAATTGTGGAGTAAGAGAATTGATGGCTATAAAAGAATGTCTTCTTTGCCCCACTTTTCTCTTCATGTTAGAATCTTTTCCTTTTATTAATTAGTTTAAACACTGTTAAACCAATCAATCAAAGATTCCAACCACCATTTAAAAAAATCATTTTAATCCTTTTAACCACTTGAAAAAATCATTATAATCATTGTTTGTAACTCTTATAATCATTTTTACCCCTGAACCACCCCAAAAGTGAATTAAAGCATCTTTCATCACTGTAAACTTTGTCACTTTGTTTCCAAATTCACTCTGGTCACTTTTGGGCTTTTTTTCTCTTTAATATTATTTTGGAAGACTTTGTTCTTTAATTAATTGCTTGCAGCTCTTTGCTCAATTAATTCCAATTGAAATTGCTCTTGAAGAAATTTCTTTTGTAGCCTTAAAATATCTCTTGTAGAGTATTTTTTGGATAAATTTTTATTGTTGGTAAAACAATAAATTTTTATAATATTATTTTTTTATACTAATAAAGTTATAAACAATAAAATTGGTGTGTTTTCTCTTAAAAAAATATTTCATACTATTTTTAACTGAATTTTACCTTATACAAATTTTGAGGACAGGAAAAGTACTTGATTTTTAATCAAATTTTCATATCCACACCTTACATTTGGGGGCCCAGCCGTGATATTTTACCTGTGACATATTTTTTTTACTCTTTTTAAATCTTTTTTCTTATATTGAAAAATTTAAAAACATATAAAAAATACTTATAATTCAAAAAATCCATAAAAGATATTTTTTTTTCATATTATAAGTGAGGCTTATATTTTTATTTCCTTTTTTGAAATAACCTTTTTTTTACTTGATTAATTGGCTTTTTCATTAATTTTAGTGTTTGAAAACGTGGTAAGACAAGAAAACATTGAAACAGCCTCAACAGTCACCAGCATTGTTCCTGCAAGCACTATTAATTCAGACCATAATAGTACTGTTATTGTGACTCAAAATAATCAACCTGAACCAATATCTTCTGAATTGATTAACTCGGACATAAGTAATACTCTTCAGAAAGCTAAGAATTTAGCCAATAGTAGGTTTTTTGACGTAAAAATACTATTTTAAGCCTTTTTAAACCATAATTATGCCTTCAACCAGGTCAGGAGCCAGCTACAACCCCTCAAGCAGCTCCCAAAAAGGTAATAGACGTGATTATGGAAGAGGACAATCAGGTACAGAAGGAAAAGGGTCAGTTGATGACTTCCAAACAACTAAATTGGGTCATTCTGAAGCTGATAATACTATTTTACCTTCAAAAAGAGCTGACACCGCCACAACAAGCCTCTGTGGACATATACAAATCCAGCCACAGTGCATACAACAATGCACTTCAATTCAAGGAGTACCAGATCCTTGCAGACCTGTGGAAGAATTTCATGAATTCTTACCTGACAGTAAGAAAATTCCTGGGCCATCCCAACACTTGCAAATTGCTCAATGGATGGAATCCATTGATGGAGAAGAAAAACATGATGCTTTTGACACTAGAATGGAAGAAAAACAACCCTCCACCACCCAAACCAGTGCCAAAAACAGCCCCAGTGGCCAGCAGCAGCAATTCCAACGTGAAAAAGCAGCCACAAGCTCCAAACAAGGGCAAATGGAAAGCACCAGCCCCAAACCCTTACAGCCAAGGCTACAGGATTCCAAAGATTCAGCAGGATGCCATGGAAAATGTATTCCAGATGGCCAGAACCATGATGGAATTACAGAAGAAGGAGGAAGCCAGATTAAGATTCCAGAAATGATTTCTGATATATTTGATTCCATCCCAGAGCTGTATGATGCTATAAATGACATGAAAAAACATCTTTCTGATAAAAATGAAACCATTTGTAACAACATTAAAACAAACAACCTGAGTCTGTGCCAAATTAATGAAACACTTATGTGTTTTGAAAAAGTTCTAAGAACAATTAAAAATTCCAATAATGATAATTCTTCTCACAATAAAATAAATGAACAATCTGCCATTATTAAAGAATTAACAGATAAATATTCTAAATTCAATATTTATGACATGATTGAAACAAGAATTAAACAAGCCATAAATATTATCAAGACAGATAACAAGAAAGTCCTTGATGACATTTCAAATTCATTTACTGAAGTAAAGACATATACCATTACCTTGAAAAAGTGTTTTGATGCTTCACAAGAAGAAATATCAAAATTATCAATGAAATTGAATCAAGTCACTGCTGATAATACAAGACAGACAGAGTTATGGCAAGAACTGACACATAAGGAAGACATGTATAAAATTGAAGTAATAAATTTAATACAAAGCTTCCAACATGAATACAGAAATTCCCAAAGGTGTAGCAACAGTAAAATGAATGAAATTGAACAAATACTGAACACCTTACCAAGAATGTCTACACCCCTAAATCAAAATGAGGGCACAAGAATTCCAAATCCACAAGTATTGGATACTGATAATTCACAATTAAAAAATTAATTATCCACTTCTTTTCATAACTTGGAACCATCAATGGGCCAAGCACTCTTGAAAGAAGTTCCAAAACTTAAAGAATGGCCTCACTTCAGTGGTGAAGGAGAGTATGACCATATGGAATTCATTAGAGGTATTGACATTATCAAAGAGGATTTTGAATTACCAGACAGATTGGTAACAGCCAGGTTTAACACCTTGTTTACCAGATAAGCTCACAGATGGTACGTCAAAATAAGACAAGCACATGGACACCAGAGTTGGACTTGGTGGAAAAGCCAAATCATTAACAAATGGGAAAATGATGCTTGGAGGTTTAAAGTTGAAACAGCCTTTGAATCTGCCAAATTTAATGCTGATAAAGACAAAGCTTTACCATGGTTTTTCCAACAAAAGGACAGATTAACAGCATTATATCCTGACATGTCAGAATTTATGATCCATAGAAAAATTCTGAGACAATGTGGAGGTGACTTAGAGCATGCTGTCAAAAGCAGGACTACTGAACAATCTTTAGCAGAGGATATTATCAATATACTAGAAGAAGTAACCACCAGAACCAAAATTGGTTCTAGTAGGGTGAATCTCAAAACAAGGTTTAATACACCTTGGAAAGATTCTGTGGACAAAAACCCCAAAGAAAATTCTAGTAATATTAAATATAAATCTGCAGATACAGTCAGAAAATGCCATATTTGCCAAAGCACCACCCATTTAGCCAATACATGTCCAAAAAGGGGGAAAATCAATGAGATTGACATTGAAAAGGGACCAGATGTTGAAAAAGAAGACATAATTTAAGACAATTCAGATGATAAGTCATCCATATTTTCTGAATCTTCAAAAGATATAGAAAATATCAATGCCACTTTTGACATCATGGAATCTTATTCCCACTTACCACAATTGAGCAATGGTCAAGTTGATTTATCAAAAGTTCAAGATGCACAACTTATGAAGACAAAACCAAACAGAGGAAAAGGTTATACAGCTGGTAACTCCTGTATAACAGAGGTGGTGATTGACAACAAGCCCACCAAACTTTTGCTTGACCCAGGAGCCTTCTGCTCTTGTGTTGGAAAATCTTTTCTTAAGACTTGTGTACCAAATTTTGAAGACCAATTGTTACCAATTGATGGTATAAAATTCAACAGTGCAAGTAACCCAATGAAAGCATTAGGAATCTTTGAGACCAATGTCATATTCCCACACATAAATGGGAATTTAAGGATCACAGTTGAATTTGTTGTTATGGAAAATTGCTCTAGTACCCATTTTATATTGGGAAATGACTATTTAATCATGTATGGGATATATTTACATAATAACAAAGACAGATACTTTACTATTGGAGACAATAAGCGCCAAAAATTTGCCTTTTTACCATTTAAAAGACAGATTACAGTAAACAAAGTATCACCAGTCAACTTGGACTTAGAAAAATTTAAGTCTGAACAGTTAAATGAGGCTGAAATAAGCCTTCATCTGACTGATAAACAAGAAAATGAACTTTCTTCCCTTTTGTATGACCACAGAGGAGAATTTGCTACAGACAAAGAACCTCTAGGAGCAATTATTGGTCATGAAGTTGACATCATTCTTAACATTGAGAGACCTTATCCACCACTCTTAAGAAGGCCTGCTTATCCAGCAAGTCCAAAATCAAGAGAAGCTCTAGAAATTCATATCAAAGAACTTCTGGACCTTGGTGTAATAAGAAAAGTAGGCCACAATGAAGAAGTAGAAATAACTACACAAGTCATAGTGGTGTGGCATAATGGAAAATCCAGAATGGTTGGGGACTTTAGAGCTCTGAACACTTACACTGTTCCAGACAGATACCCAATACCAAAAATCCAAATTGCCCTTACTCAAATATCTCAAGCAGTGTATATAACCACTATGGATGCCCTTAAAGGATTCCATCAAAATGTGGTAACACCAAGAGCAAGAAAATACTTGAGAATTATTGTTCATTGTGGAGTGTATGAATACTTAACGATGCCCTTTGGTATCAAAAATGCACCTTCACACTTCCAAAGAATGATGAATGAAATCTTCCCTGAAGAACTCTCAGAGGGATGGTTAATCATTTACATTGATGACATTATTATCTGTTCCAAGACTTGGGAGGAGCACATGTACAGATTATTAAGAGTTTTGACAAAAATTCAATCAGTAAACATGAAAATCTCCTTTAAGAAATGTCATTTTGGATCTAAAGAACTTAAAGCACTAGGACATGTTGTATCTGGTTTGTCCCTTGGCATTGACAAAAACAAAGTTGCAGCAGTATTGTTAAAACCCATGCCTCAGAATAAGAAGGAAATTCAGTCATTCTTAGGTTTTGCAGGATATTACAGGAAACACATTAAAGATTTTTCATCCATATCAAGACCACTTTATAAGTTGTGTGACAAAGACACAGTATTTGAAATGACTTTTGACAGAGTCAAAGCTTTTGAGTCTCTAAGAGAAGCATTGACCACTGCTCCACTCTTACTGATGCCAGACTTTAAATTGCCTTCAAAGCTGTATATTGATGCATCAGGGGATGGACTGGGTGCTGCACTTCACCAAGTTCAGATCATAAATGATAAACCTGTAGAAGGACCCATATGTTTCATATCCAGGCAAATCAAACCAACTGAAGCCAGATATGGAGCAAGTCAGATGGAATGTCTATGCCTTGTCTGGGCCTTGGAGAAATTGAACTACTTCTTAGAGGGATGTGTTTTTGAAGTGATAACAGATTGTAAAGCTGTCAAATCACTTTTGAACATGAAAAAACCCAACAGACACATGCTCAGATGGCAAATAGCCATACAAGAATACAGAGGCAATATGACTATTGTTCATAAGGATGGGAATATTCATAAGAATGCAGATGGACTAAGCAGATGGCCATTACCAAATAATATTGATAATCCTGCTTATGTGCCAGAAGAAGCTTCACCACAAATTCCAATAGAAGGAATAAGTGTTACAGACTTGAACACCACCTTCTTTGAAGAAGTCAGACGTAGCTACACTCAAGATAAGAATTGTAGCATCTTATGCCAATTACTCAACAAAGACTGTAAAGACAACTCTCTAATACATGCCTTGGATGAAGTATGGAGAAAATCTTATGATGAAGGAAGATTTCACCTACTGGATGGTATAATTTACCACAGAAATAAGCACACATGTGTCATGACAGTTGTAGACAGGTCATTAATCAATCTTGTATTGAAAGAATGCCATGATAGTCCCTTTTCAGGACATCTGTCTGAAGAAAGAACAAGAGAGAAAGTAAAGACCTGCATATGGTGGCCAATGTGGCAGAAAGATGTTGCAGAGTATTGCAAAACCTGTGACAGATGCCAAAAGGCAAATAAATCCACTGGCAAAAGACTTGGAAATATGATAAAAATCCAAGAACCAAACAGACCTTGGGAAATTGTCCATATGGATTGGGTAACTGGCCTACCACAAGGAGGTGACAGGAGCTATAATGCTTGCCTAGTAATTGTGGACAGATTCAGTAAAACTCCAATCTTTTTACCATGTCACAAAGATGACACAGCCATGGATACAGTTCTTCTGATATGGAATAGAGTAGTGTAATGGACTGGGATATTTACAAATATCATCAGTGATAGAGATCCCAAATTTACTTCAGCACTATGGACAAATCTTCACCAATTATTTGGCACTAAACTGTCTTTCTCTACAGCCTACCACACACAAACTGATGGCCTGGCTGAAAGAATGATCCAAACCTTAGAGGACATGGTGAGAAGACTTTGTGCATATGGCCTTGAATTCAAAGATTGTGATGGATTTACCCATGATTGGTGTACTATGTTGCCAGCACTGGAATTAGCATATAAAACATCAATCCATGCCAGTACCAATCAGACTCCTGCTATTCTAGAAAAAGGATGGAACCCCAAGTTACCCCAAGATTCCTTGAGGAAAGACTTAGTTGAAATACATCCCACAGCTGCTAGCTTCAAAGGAATGCTAGACAAAGCTAGAAAGCATGCAGTAAGATGCATGGAGGACTCTTTTGCATATGCTAAAGACAAATGGGATAAATCACATGCAACTCCAGATTTCAAAGTGGGGGACCAAGTTCTTGTATCCACCACTAACTTCAATAACATCAAAGGATGTAAAAAGTTGAAAGACTCCTTTGAAGGACCTTTTGTGATTAAGGCCCTCCATGGAGAAAATGCTGTTGAAGTAAAGTTATCTGAAGAACTTAGCAATAAGCACCCTACATTTCCAGTAAGCTTGATAAAGCCATATAAATCTAGTGATGCTGAGAAATTTCCCTTGAGGAATAAGATTCCCCAAGTTATACCTCCTATTGAGACATCTGGTACTAAGAAAACTACCAAAGTTCTTAAAGAAAGGAAATTAAGAACCAAGAAAGTAAGGGAATACCTTGTTAGGTACAGTGACCCAACTTGTGAAGATGAATGGTTAGAAGAAAAAGATATACCAGAAGCTACCAAACTCCTCAGGAGATTAAGACACACTAGAAACACCAATATTACAAAGTAATATTCTTTTTTAGGGGTCAGGGAATGTGAGCCTTAGAGGTAATTTCATATACCCAAAAGACCACAAATACAAAAATAACATATTAATATAAATAAAATAAATTTATTTATATTATTAAAATAAAAATCAAAATATAAATATAAAATTATATTAAAAATGAAAAATTAATTACAATTTAAGAATAAAAATACATTAAATTATGTAAGTATAAAATTACATTTATACTTGAAAAAATTAAGTAAAAATGAAATTTTAACAAAATTGTGAAAAAATAAATAAATTTGGAAAAAAGTTAAATAAAAATTATTATAGCTTTTTATTCAATAAATAAACACATAAAAATTATTTCACCATTGGATTCCTCATAAAAAATCAGGTGGGGTCACCTCTGAGTGAAATTCTTGTAACTCAACTCTAAATAAGCTTAAATTAAGTTTTTAGTATTTTAAATACAAAAGTTGAAAATCCTCAAAACCTTAATTTAATTCACACCACATGTGGTGTTAACCATCAATTTTTGTGTTAAAATTGAGGTGTTGTGTTTAGTTTAGAAGTTATGAGGAATTGAAGTATTTTCAATTGAATTCAATTGAAATGTCAAAATGTGCGCGTGTATTACATAAGTGAACTTTGATTTACATATGAGGTGTCAATTATTACTGTATTTTACTGTACAATTGAATTGAATTCCATATGTAAATTATAAGTATAATACATGATGAGGAATTAAAGGAAAAATAAATTGGAAAGATTAAATTTGGGGGGGGGAAAGGAACTCCAGCTCTAAGGGGGAGCTAGACCCCCAAAATCCTTGCTGACAGGCGTGGGATGTCAAAATTCACGCAAAAGTTCATCACTTTTGGCCTGGAATTGAGTTACAGGGTCTGTGGACTCAATTGATGATGAGGTTTTGATACCAACTGGGGTAGTTTTAGCTGTTGCCAAGAGGGTAAAACTACCCTTAAGATAAAACAATCATAGTAAAAACAGTTTTAACTGGTTTCTACGCCTCTGACACACATTCTGACATGTTTTGAAGGCTCTAGGCCTGGTATTGCTATAGTAATGGCTGATTTAAGGGTCTAAAATGGCTAAAAATGGCTTAAACCAGCCCTTTTTGGTCTAAACCAGGGTTCAATGATGCCATAATTGGCTTTTCTGTTGTCAGACTGTTTTTCACGACTGACAAGAGTAAATTTTACTTTTGGAGTAAGAGAATTGATGGCTATAAAAGAATGTCTTCTTTGCCCCACTTTTCTCTTCATGTTAGAATCTTTTCCTTTTATTAATTAGTTTAAACACTGTTAAACCAATCAATCAAAGATTCCAACCACCATTTAAAAAAATCATTTTAATCCTTTTAACCATGTGAAAAAATCATTATAATCATTGTTTGTAACTCTTATAATCATTTTTACCCCTGAACCACCCCAAAAGTGAATTAAAGCATCTTTCATCACTGTAAACTTTGTCACTTTGTTTCCAAATTCACTCTGGTCACTTTTGGGCGTGTTTTCTCTTTAGTATTATTTTTAAATACTTTGTTCTTTAATTAATTGCTTGCAGTTCTTTGCTCAATTAATTCCAATTGAAATTGCTCTTGAAGAAATTTCTTTTGTAGCCTTGAAATATCTCTTGTAGAGTATTTTTTGGATAAATTTTTATTGTTGGTAAAACAATAAATTTTTATAATATTATTGTTTTATACTAATAAAGTTATAAGCGATAAAATTGGTGTGTTTTCTCTTAAAAAAATATTTCATACTATTTTTAACTGAATTTTACCTTATACAAATTTTGAGGACAGGAAAAGTACTTTATTTTTAATCAAATTTTCATATCCACACCTTACAACCTGTTTTCAATCCTGGTGACATGGTATGGCTTTCTTCCAAGAATATCAAATCAACCATACCCACCAAAAAACTATCTGAAAGATGGTTGGGTCCTTTTCAACTCTTGAAGAAATTCAGTTCTCATGCTTACCCCCTCAAGCTTCCATCTCAATGGAAATACATCCACCCAGTCTTCCACATCTCACTCTTGGAACCAGTCAAGACATCAGCAATCCCAAATTGGCATCAAGAGCCTCCTCCTCCAATTATCATTGAAGAAGAAGAGGAATGGGAAGTCTCTCAAATACTGGATTCAAAGCTCAAGAGAAGAAAATTATGGTATCTGGTGGAATGGAAAGGTTTCAGTCAAGACCCAGAAAGATCCACTTGGGAACCAGCGGAAAACCTCAAGAATTGTCCTGAACTTGTCAAAGATTTCCATTCTTTGTATCCTGACAAGCCAGGACCCAATTCTTCAAAGGATTGATCATTTTATGGTGCTTGGTGGGGGGAGGAATTACCAAAAGTAAATCCCACTCCTGGTATGCACCTTTAGGGGTATTCTACTCTTCTTTGTTGTAAGCATCACCTTGGCCACTCTGTGAGTACTTTGCAATTTGAACACAGATTTGTTGGCCTGGCTTTCAACATCAATTCCAAATCATGGCAATTTTTCACTTGGACAAATGGACCATTTCACTTTTATTTTCCTTTCCAAGTTTCCAACTCAATACATTCCTTTATCAAACTTATATTCTTATTTATGGCACTGACGGAAGTGGCAACTACTAAAAGTAAGTTCCTCTCCTGGTGTGCACTTCCCTGAGGGTTCTAAAATCTTTTCAAAAAATCACCTTGGCCACTCTGTGAGCACCTGGCATCAAATTCTTTTATCCAGGTCCCTGGCCACCTTTAAATCAACCATCAAAATCCGTGATGATTTGGACTCCCCCTCAAAATTCATTTTTCTTTTCCTTTCATTATTTCTGTTTCTTTATCTTTATTTCTTCTTTTTCTTTAATTTTGTTTTATTATAATCTTTATGCCAAAATTCTACGTCAAATTCAATCCTTCAACACTTTCAAAGCCAAATGTCAAGAGAAGACTATGTCAACCTCAATTCATATGCCAACATTACTATCAATTCAAAATTTCCTTTGCAAGGTTCAAATACCTCTGGAATCCCTCTGTCCAATCCGTCTCAACAGCCTAAACAGGCTTCCACCTTATCTTGGTGCTAGAGAGCTCACCATTCAAGGTAGGGGGGTACTGTCACAACCACAAGTTTGACCCTCCTCCTTGATGGTTGCGGAAATCCAACCTGGAGCCAAGTTGGGGCCAATTGGACACGTCATATCATTTATGGCCAATTGGCCCCCTTGGGTGTTCTATGGCTCTTACGCCATAACCCATTCCAATGGCCATATCCTGCCGTCATTGGACTTCTTGGCCAATTTCCACCTCACCAACCCCCAGGCCTTCATCTTTGATTTTGGGCCTGGGGGGGTCCTTTTGTCTTCTAGGGGCCTCCAGGCTCCCTAGTAATCTCCATCCAATCTGGGCAACCCCTTTTCATTAAGGGGGTTGAGGCCTAAATGGCCTTTTTGGGCCATTTAGGCCCCCTATGGCTCCTACTGTGGAACTCCTTTTGGTGTGGGATTGGATAAGGCAGTCCTTGAGGGGGAAATCACAGGTAAACAGTTTTGAATTGCTGAAATAATCCTGTAACCAAGGGTGCTAATGGTGTTTTAGCTGCCCCTCTGAATATACTAAACAATCTCCCTACAGAGCTCACAAATCAATATTTAAGATTGTGGCTTTACAACTAGAGAAGACTTTTCAGCAGTCTCTATCAGACCTATTCAATAATCAGGTAAGTAACTTATAAGTTAAAACAGTATAAAATATAATTTTCAAATAATAATATGAGATGATTTTAAGGGTAAAACCTTAATAGTATAAGAGGTTGATTTAATATAATAGTAATAATATATATTTTAAGGGGTAAGTTCAATTTGATGTTATATATGTTATAATACTTAATGGTTTGAGAGGGTAATTTTTTAATATAATATAATAATAATACCTTTAATAATTTATTGGTAAGATATTGTTCAATATAGAGAGGATGTTTGCTAAATATATAGAAAATATAATATAATATAAGGGTAGGGTTTTTTATATATAATAATATATAGTTGTAAGGTTGGTTTTTAATATTAAGATATAATAAGACTATTTTTCCTTTATAATGTAAAGGTTATGGTGATAAACTCAATATTTTGAGTATTATTGATAGTATTATAATTATAAGACTAATAGTTTAAACATAGGGTGGATTAATAATATTAAGTAGACCTTCTGTTAACTACTATTAATTAGAAATCACTATGAATTAAACTTATAAGTCTATAATACTTTAATAAAATAACTAGATTATCCTACTAGTAAGGGATGGATAATTATTCTCCTTCTTGGTATATAATTATTTGCATGAGGAAAGAGGAGAAAAATGAGGGAGAGAGGACCTCTATTTATATTCTTTGGGCTCTCCATAGAGGCACTCAAAAACAAGGGACTTAGAATTTTTCACTTCTTTTGGCTGGGATAATTCTTTATAGTGGTGAGATATCATTTGTTTGGTTGATTGCACCATTAATATGTATGATTATGTAAGCTGAGATGTTTTTGCTGGTGAGGAATTTTGAGCTGGTGTCATTTGATCAAGATATTGCACCATATGTTTGGTATATTGCACCATTTCTGAAGCTTTATTTATATTTTGATTAAACTTTAATACTATTTTGCACAGCCTTGAGGAATTTTAGCTGGTGAGTAATTTTGAGATGGTGTCATTTCTTCAAGGTATTGCACCATTTGTTTGGTTTGTTGCACAATTTTTGGTGGTATGAGATGATTTTGTACAGCTATTGCACCATAGGTCTGTGCACTGTTTGAGCTGTAGGTTGAGAATGCTGTGTATTGTGGGGATTCTATTTGTCCTGTATGAGTTTCTTCTTTTCTTCATCTAACTTAATTCTGCTTTTAATTCATATTTACTAGCTTATCAGTTGGCTGTGCTTGTGTTTCCACAGATATGCTGTGTAATTTAAGGTTTTTGATGGATTTTCCTTGCATAAATTGATTGCTTTCTCTTTCTTTCTCTCTTGTGACTGTTGATTGATACAGTTTTAATTTATTCCTTATTGAACTGTCCTCAGTTTAATAACTGCATTGCTGAGGAATCCAATGGTTGAGCAGAGCTTGGGTAACTTGAGTGTTACACTACCCCTTTCACTGGTAACTTTAACATTCTTGCTAGTTTGTCTTTCTCTTTTCCTTATTTTATTGTTATTCTTGTAACCAAACAGTCCATTCTTCCAGGATTTGATTATGTGATTATACATTTTGATGAATTTAAATCCATTTTATTGCTGAATTCCTCTATTATAGTTGATTGATTATTGATTTTTCTTTGTTATTTCTTCAATTTATAGCCTTATAAATGAAATTTCACTTGAAACTGGGCCAATAAGGTATGGAATACCACATCCCCCTCTCCATTTAATGCTGTCCCCAGCATTCCAGTTTCAAGGGAAATATTCTGGGTTCACTCATCAAAACTTCAGCTATTTAAGTTTCCATTTTAATACCTTCACTTGATATTTTCTGTTTGTAGCTCTTTATATTGATTTTGAATCTCCATGGTTTCTTCTTTTGTGTTGTCTTCTTCTTATTCTTGTCTTTATTTTGAAGTATGACTATTTTGAGCATTCCAATATTGATATATTTGATTTTGATTTATTGGTTGTTTTTTAATCTTTTATTTTATTTATTTATTTATTTGATAAAGAGGATTTTGATAAAAAGAGAAAATTATTTTGTTTTGTTTTATTTTAATGACTAATAATGCCGTTTAAGGTCATACTCAGGATCATTGCTTGAGTTATTTGAAGTGATAATTGATAAAAATAATAATAAATAATTTATTCAGACAGTTTAAGGTCTTATCAAGGACCTATTCTTGAAGTAATTTTGTTGGAAAAATAAAAAAAATGAAATATTTGGACAGTTTAAGGTCTTATCTAGGACCTCTCTTCTTTTATTTTGTTTTTCTGATTGGGTTTTCCTTCCTTCTTGTTTTTGTTTTTTGCTGAAATTGACCTTAAATGGTGGGGCCACCCCCTCTCCATTTAATAATTGTACCATCATATTTACTTTATATAATAATTAAAATAAATATAATTTTATATCAATATATGATATGGGTTTTTTTTTTTTTTTTTTTTTATATTTATTAAAGAAATAATGATATAATAATAGTAAAATAATAATAAATAATAATAATAATAAATAATAATAAATAATCATAAATAATAATAATTATATAATTAAGTAATAAGAGATAGTAATAAAATGATATCAAGTAAATATAAATGTTAAAACAAGGCTAATAATAAGGTATATTATGAAATTACTTCTGAGAATAAACTACTTTAAGGTCATGGCAGACCTCTTGTATCACTTTTTTTATTTATTTTTAGTATATTAATTATGGTTAATGGTGGGTGGTTTTTTATATGGTTATTGTTATTAATGGTTGACACCCCCCTCTCCATTTAATGATTGTAACCTATTTTTTTTTAATTTATCCATTCTATTTGTATTTTTATAATAATAAATTAAATTTAATATAAACAATACTAATAAATGTAATTAATTTAAATAATAATTATAGGTTTAATTTGGTTTGAATAATAACTGTAAATTTAATTTTTTTTTTTTTTTTTTTTTTTTTTAACTAATAATAATATATTTAATTTAATATAAATAATAATAGTATTATTTACTCATAATATGTTTATTTTATGATGAATAATAATCAATTCTAATATAATATAAATGATAATAATAAATCTAATATAATATAATGAGAATATATCTAATTTAATATCAATAATAATAATATTTATTTATATTTATATTTATATTTTTTTTTATTTTATTTTATTTATTTTTTATTTTTATTTTTTTTTTTTGAAGTAGCTGGGTGTGGATACTTCAAAATAAACCAGCTCTACTTCTTATCTCCACTCGCCGCGGTTTTCTTTTTCTTCTCTCCTCTTAACTTTATTATATTTATTTATTTATTATTATTACTTTTTTTATATATTTTTTATTTTTTTTTTATGTGTTTATATATATATATATATATATATATAGGGTGTTGGTAAACACACGTAAGCTTTTAGTAAAAACATGTAAGCCCTTACGTGTTTTTACTAAAAACTTACGTGTTTTGACCAATTTATGGTAAAAACACGTAATTATATGTTAAAAAGACATAAGGGGTGGTTTTTATATGAAATATGCCTATTTATGGCATTTTTAAGGCCATTAATGGCATAATAAATGCAATAAAGGGCATTATTAATTCCATAAATGGAATTGTTAATGCCATTAATGCCATTTATGGCATTGTTAAGGCCACAAATGACATTAAAAATGCCATTTATGGAAACTTTAAGGCTATAAATGACATTAACAATGCCATGAATGGCATTTTTAAGGCCATTAATGCCATTTATGGAATTATTAATGTCATTAATAGCCTTACCAATTCCATAAATGGCATTTATAGCCTCAAAAGTTCCATAAATGGCATTGTTATTGTCATTTTTGGCCTTAACATTTTTAGTAAAAACACGTAAGGGCTTACGTGTGTTTACCAACACCCTATATATATTGATTATTTATTATTTCAATTCTTCTTTTGATTTCGATTAAGCCTCCCGTTGAGTTTTTTACGCCTCCGTCTTCTTGTTTATTTTTTTTCGCTTAAACTCCTTTCAATGCCACCCGAATTGCAATCTGCTGCCATTATTAGTTCTTCTGCCTGCTGTTCTCCACATCAATTCATAACGTTACGTCTTTCGTCGTCCTTCTGTCGGCAAGTGGTTTTGTTCCGGTGAGTCCCTACTTCTTTTCTTGCTTTACTATCTCCGTTTACTGCATTAATTGCAGCTAATATTCGTTCTTTGTTTGTTTGTTTTTATTAATTTTTTTATTTTATTTTATTTTATTTTTTTTTTATATGAAAAGGCCCATCAAACCGCGCAACTGCAGTGAGCAGTCTTAGAGATTCATACGCAGGTTTGTCCGATTTCTATTTAGGTGACGTCATCGTTTGTTTCTCTCTTTTTTTTTTTTATGTTCAACCACCTTTCCCCTTTTTGTTTACCAAACTAACAAAAAAAACCAATGTCTTCATTTGCTTTGTCCATTTATATTGACGAACACGGACGCGAAGTTATTGCTGTCCTTCACGGTGGTTATTGATATACCATTTACTGCATTCGAAACACCAATCCAAACGCAAACACAGCCCGTATTTCACCACCTACCACCATTACCGCATTTTCCGGCTCCGTACTCGCTTGGCCCCGGTCCAACAACCCTTTACCTACGACCAACGGTCATCCGTCTCCTCCTGCCTTAACTGGAGGCATCGCTTCTCAAACGGTTGCTACTTCTGCCGATAACCCCGCTCCTGATAGTATATCCATTTCCGCCACCACCGACTCTGATCGTTCCTCCGAGTTACATCAACTTTTCAATGTATTCGATCGCTTGTTTCGTCGCTACTGTCGCGATTTTTACGACTACGTCCAGAACCATCCCGATAATGCACGTGATTACGGATCCCTCTCCGGTCTTCGAGCTTCGTTGCGAGCCTTAGTGGAGGTTTTAAACGAATTGGCCGAGTGAGTTTATTTGTTTATTTATTGTACTTCTTTTTTTTTTTATTTATTTGCTTATTTATGTGTGATTTGACATCTTCACTAGTACCTTCGATGATGAAGATGATGACGAAGAGTGAATCGAAGATCAATCTCCGGACCAAGCTATTTCGGTGAGACTTCTGCTTATTATTCTTTCCTTCATAACTGATTTTAACAATCCCCTTTTTTTGTTTTTTTTTTTTTTTTTTTTTTAGATATCAGGAATAGTAACGAAAGAAAATACATAAAAAAAAATAAATAAGTAAAAAAAATAAAAAATAAGAGAAAATAAGAACAACCCGAACTTAGGGTGTTACGAATCTATTGTAAATCTCTATGCGCGAAATATGGTAAAGGGCTAAAAAATAAAAAAAACTATTTGTACAATTTCTTCTTTTTTTTTTTGTAATTTAGAATTTTAAAATAGTTGAAATTACTGCTTTAGGAAATGGTTATGATCTAAGTTATTAAAACAAATGTATCAATGAATTAAGTCACTTTTGATTCCTTGCTATGCTTTTAAGTACTTGGTTTTAGTTAAATTAAGAATTAATTTAGCCAAGTAACTTAAGATTAAATTTAATTAAACTTATTGAAATGAAATTAAGGTTTTAATTAATCTTTTAAAGTAAATCAATATAAGGTTGATTTAAACTTATGCAAGTTTTTTTTTTTTTTTTTTTTTTTGATATATTTAAAGTTAATTTTAAGATTAAGTATCAATTAATTAAGTTTAATCGATCTTAATTTAGTTTTTATTTTTTATTTATTATTTGTTTTTTTAGTTGAGTGGAGTTAAAAACTAATTTGATGAAATAAAATAAGATTAAATTAATTAAGATTCCTTTTTTTCTTTTTTTTTTTTTTTAAATGAAATTAAAGTTCAATTGATTTTGATTTAGTTTCTGTTTTGGTGAGTGAAGTTAATAATTAATTTAACCAAATAATATGGGATTAAATTAATTAAATTTTTGTGTTGAAATTAAAATTGAAGTTTAATGTAATCATGTAAAATAAATCATTATAAGATTGATTTAATTTATGTATTGATCTTTTATGCCCTAAATTCCAAAAGGAATTAAAGATCTGATAAGATATTTCTTTTAAGTTTTGCATAGCCTCCAATATATGAAAAAATTTGAGGGCTAATCTGTGGGTGGAAGAAATTTGCTCCATATTCAATATAAAAGGAGGTGTTTTTCTCCCTTATCCCCAGAAAAAATTAAAATAATTTGTGTTTCTTTTATAGAATATTTTGAATATTCAAAGTAAATTAATTAAAAGAAAAATAATTTTATAAAAAAAATATTTTCATCTGGGTTTAACCTGGCCAGTTATACCCTTGATTATGTATTGATTATTTGACTGCATTAAGATCTTCACATATATATTCTTGACTTGTTTGTGTGATTCTTCACTTTGAGTTAAATTCTTGAATGTGGTGATATTATTGACTATGATATTTAATATTGATGAGAGTTATTTGTAGAGTAAAAAATTGAAATTCCCCAGAATTTCATCCCAAAAACTTAAATCATAAAGGGTGGATTTAAGAAATAGACACCCACCCTAATTTTTTAGTTGAGTTATTGTTTTTTATACTAATACATAAGATAATATGGAATAATGATACTGATTCACTTGAAACTCTTTTTTTTTTTTTTTTTTTTTTTTTTTTTTTTATATATATTTTTTTTTTCATATTTGATTTATTTATTTTTTGTATATTTTTATATATTTTTATGGATATTTGATACTAGAATAAGACTAAAATTTATGAAATAATAAAGAAAAATGTTTAATTATAATAAAAAAAGTCAATGATAGTATGAAAATTTGTTATCAAGACCTCTCTTGAATTTGGCCTTCTTAGCTGTAAGCTCATTTCTTGTAAGGTTTGACTATGAAACAATAAGTAAAAATTACTAATTTATTACTTATTGTACTCTGAATGTCCTTATAAAATGAATAAATAAGATTAAAATAATAATAATAAGAAATATTATTATTATGGCGTAAAATTATTATATTATTAAATAAATATAATAATATAATTAATATTATATAAAAATATAATATTATAAATAATATATTAATACAAAATAATTAATATATTATAAAGCTCTTTATTATTGTTACCAACAAATAATAAAGGCGTAAAAAATTGTTTTTTATAAATAAAAAACAATTGATAACAATAATATTACTAATATTAAAGTTATATTTTAATATAAATACTATTTATATTAAATAAGAATTATTAAAAGTAATAATAAGAGAGAAATTATTATAATAAGATGAAATAACCTACTTTTAACACTTAAAATAATAATTTTGAGATATTTTACGCCAAAAGAATATAATACAACTTTTTCAAATTGTATTTACAATAAAAAATAAAGAAAATTACTAAAATTCTTGATTTTACATGGAAATGAGTTTATAGAGAGATTTATAACAAAAACAATTAAAAAATTGATTTAATCACGTAAAAATAGTGATTAATATTAAGATGATCTTTGGTCTTTAATAATATAAGAGTTTTATATATAAAGAATAAAGAAATTACCTTTTATTTAATTGATTTAATGTTTTTGATGCGTCTGAGGGGAAAACAGAGTAAAAAGAGCTCTATTTATAGTAAATACCTCCCTCCTAGAGTCCAACAGGCTTCTAGTAGACGTGTACTGATCATATCCACTGGAATTGATCAATATTTTAAGGTTTGAGGGTGATTACATCATGATCAAACCATCTTACATCATTATTGCACCATTATTTAAAGTTATCACTGTAACTTTAAGTTTGATGACATCAGAGGCTTGGCAGAACCCCAAATTTCGTGGATTTTATTAGTTTTAATCATAAACTAATAGTATTCACCAATTTTATCACTCTTAAGACTGTTAAACTTAATTTAAGGTTACAGTATGTGATCATAACAGCTCAATTTAAGCTCAAACTCTGATCCTCAATAACTTTTAAGGTTTTCACGCTACAGCAATTCAGAGAGTGAATTCTGATAGCCTGACATAACCTTATTATGCTGCCAAGAGCTTTTCATTACATCATCAAAACTCTAATTTTGATGATTTTTCTTGTAACTCATCTTTTCTGTCGAAATTCAATATTTTAAACTTCAAACCTTGATTTCAGGGGGTTATACCCTGAATTTAATAATAAAAATTACATCATTCTTCACGAATGAACTAGGAGAATCCAACTGTATACTTTTTTTTAAGTTTGGACTACTTTCACAACAAAGTGGTCAACAGCTCTGTTGATTTTTATCAATATTTCCTCATAAGTCTTAACCTTGTTTATAATTTGCAAAATAAAGTTCATATCTGTGTTCTTACAGTAATTACGTGGTAACTTTCTTTTTGGTTCATCATTCTAGCATGTATAGTTTAGAAGATATTAGCTATGATCACTGAATATATGCGTTGACCAAAAAAGTGCATATATTCAGGATAATTCCTTAAGTATTGATTTTGAGAATTAGCTTATTAATTGTTTTATGTGTGGATTTTTATGGGGAATCCACTGGTACAATTTATTTCACATGTTGTTTCATTGGTTTCTGAGATAAATAGGATTTTATGGTTTTTATAAGGTATTATACCTTATAATTCATTAAATATTGACTTTACAGATATGCCATAAAAATGGTATATGTGTATTTTTCCATGAGGAATCCAATGGTATAATTTATTTCACATGTTCATTCATTGGTTTTTAAGTTAAACCAATTTTAGTACCAATTTATGGTATTTTTTGTATATTTGAGTAATTATTTTTAGTGTATAATTATTCTAATTAATTTTAATATAATTATATTAAAGGTATAATTATTCTGAGTATTTTTTGTGACCTTATTGGGTATGTGGTCATATCTCAAAGGCTCACATTCCCTACCACCAAAAAAGATTGTACCACAATCTGATATATGTGATTTAGGGTATCATCCACTGTCCTACCTCTTCAATAGACTTTGTTAGTCTTGAAGCTCAATAATGCTTAAATTTTTTATTTTTCAGGTTTTCTTTCATGTCTGAACCTTCTTAGTAGTTTATCAGCATTTGTTATATCTTTCTCAAGTAGCCATTCATCTTCTTGAGTTGAATTCTTATACCTTACAAGGTATTCTCTTTCTTTTTTGTTTCTTGTCCTTCTTTCTTTAAGGACTTTTACTATTTTCTTTTCCTCTCCTTCTTCCAAGGGGGGAATCTCAAGTGGGGGTTTATTTCTTAGTGGAAATAACTCTTTGTCACTTGAACTGTAAGGTTTTATCAGACTTACAGGGAAAGTTGGGTGTTTGTTCATTAGTTCACCTGTGAGTTCCAATTGCACAGCATTGGGTCCATGAAGTGCTTTTATCATAAATGGTCCTGCAAAGGAATCTTTCAATTTCTTTGGGCCTTTTATGTTATTGAAATTAAGGGTTGATACTAAAACCAAGTCCCCTATTTTGAAATCAGGTGGCTTATGACTTTTATCCCATCTTTCTTTTGCATATTTAAAAGAATCTTGCATGCATCTGTTTGCATGGTGTCTTGCTTTGTCAAGCATTATCTTGAAGCTGCTTGCTGTTGGATGTATATCCACTAAGTCCTTTTTGAGGGTATCATAAGGAAGTCTTGGATTCCAACCTTTCTCTAGCATTGCTGGTGTTTTGCCAGTAGAAGAATGGATTGATGTCTTATATGCCAATTCAAGTGCTGGTATTAGTGTACACCAATCATGGGTAAAACCATCAGAATCTTTGAATTCTAGCCCATAAGCACAGAATCTTCTGATCATGTCCTCTAGGGTCTGTATCATTCTTTCTGCTAACCCATCAGTTTGAGGATGATAAGCTGTTGAGAATGATAACTTTGTCCCAAACAGGTTATGGAGATTTGTCCATAATGCTGAAGTGAACTTTGGGTCTCTGTCACTTATAATATTTTGGAATAAGCCTGTGTGGCTAATGACTTTATTCCATATCATTATGGCTGTATCCATAGCTGTGTCATCTTTATGACATGGTAAGAACATGGGAGTTTTACTGTACCTGTCAACTAACACTAGACATGCATTATAACTCCTGTCTCCTCCTGGAGGTAAGGCTGTTACCCAATCCATATGAACTATTTCCCATGGGGATTTTGGTTCTTGGATTTGGATCATCATTCCAAATTTCTTTCCTGTGGCTCTGTTGGCTTTTTGACATCTGTCACAGGTTTGGCAGTACTCTGCAACATCTTTCTTCCAATTTGGCCACCAAGAGCAGGTTTTCACCCTCTCTAGTGTCCTATCTTCTGAGAGATGTCCAGATGCAACACTATCATGACACTCATGTAAAATAGTGTTTATTAGTGTTCTATCTGTTAAGGCCATAACACATGTGTGTTTTGTTCTATGGTAAAGGATTCCATCAAGGAGGTGAAATCTTCCTTCATCATATGCCTTTTTCCATATTTCATCTAGTTTTGATGAAAGTGATGGATCTTTGCAGTCTTTCATTAGAAGTTGGTTTAAGATATGGCAATTTTTGTCTGTCTTATAGCTTTCTTTAACTTGGTTAAAGAATTCTGTGCCAATGTCTGTAACACATATTCCTTCTATATGGTGCTCTTCTTGTGGTACCCATGCTGGATTGTCAGGGGTATTTGCTAGAGCCCATCTGCTAAGACCATCTGCATTTTTATGAATATTTCCAGATTTATGGACAATAGTCATATTTCCCCTATATTCTTGGATAGCAATTTGCCATCTCAGCATATGTCTATTTGGAGTCTTCATATTTAATAGTGATTTCACAGCATTACAGTCTGTGATTACATCAAATACTGTGCCATCCAAATAGTAATGCAGTTTTTCTAAAGCCCATACTAGGCATAAGCATTCCATTTGGCTTGCTCCATACCTTGCTTCTGTTGGCTTTATCTGTCTTGAAATGAAACAAATTGGTCCTTCCACTGGTTTATCATTGATAATTTGTGTTTGGTGAAGTGCAGCACCTAGTCCTTCTCCACAAGCATCAATGTACAGTTTGAAAGGTAGTTTCCAATCTGGCATTAGAAGAAATGGGGCATTTGTTAAAGAATTTTTCAATTCTTCATATGCCTTGACTCTTTCTTCTGTCATCTCATAGACTGTTTGTTGGTCACATAGCTTATACAAGGATTTAGCAATCTTTGCAAAGTCCTTTATATGCTGTCTATAGTAACCAGCAAATCCTAGAAATGATTGCATTTCTTTTTTAGTTTGAGGCATTGGTTTAAGTAGTACTGCTGCTACTTTATTTTTGTCTATGCCTAGACTAAGTCCAGATACTACATGTCCTAGGGCTTTCAATTCACTATATGCAAAATGACACTTTTTCAATGAAATTTTCATATTTACTTGGACTATTTTCTGTAGTACCCTTTCTAGTCTTGTCAGGTGATTTTCCCAAGTTTCTGAGCAAACTATGATATCATCAATGTAGATTATTAACCATCCTTCTGATAATTCTTCAGGAAATATGGTATTCATCATTCTTTGATAATGGGAAGGTGCATTTTTTATCCCAAATGGCATTCTTAAGTATTCAAAAATTCCACAATGGACTATTATTCTTAGTAGCTTTTTGGCATTGTCTGTTAAGACATTTTGATGAAAACCTTTAAGAGCATCCATAGCTGTGATGAACTTATCTTGTGACAATTGGGTCAATGTCTCATGGATTCTGGGTATTGGATATCTGTCTGGAATGGTATAGGTATTCAGGGCTCTGAAGTCTCCTACCATCCTTGATTTTCCATTATGCCAAGTTATAATGACAGGTGTAGTAACTTCTACTTGTTCATTATGTCCAACTTTTCTTAATACTCCAAGGTCCATTAATTCTTTAATGTGCACCTCTAGGGCTTCTCTAGCTCTTGGACTGGCTGGATAAGCAGGTCTTCTTAATAAAGGTGGGTAAGGTTTTTCTACATTAAGAATTATATCCACTTCATGTCCAATTATGGCACCTAGTGGCTCTTTGTCAGTTGCAAAGGCATTTTTATACTTAAATAAGAGGTCAATCAATTTTTCTTTCATTTTTTCTGTTAATTCTTGATTGAATTCTGCCTCTTTGAGTTGTTCAGATATAAAAAGTTCTTTTTCTGGAATTTTTTCCTCATTCTTAATAACTGTGATTTGCTTTTTGTTATTTAAGAATCCAAACTTTTGTCTTTTATTATCTCCTATGGTAAAATATCTATCTTTTTGGTTGGAGATATCTATACCATAGATTGATAAGTAGTCATTTCCAAGTATGAAATGATTACTAGTACAGTTGTCCATTACTACAAACTCTACTTTGATTCTGACACATTGTGAGGGATGAGGAAAAATTAGTGTTAAATCAATTATTCCAAGGGGCTTCATGCTCTCACTTGCACTACTAAATTTGACACCTTGTATTGGCATAAGTTTTTCTTGCCAGTCTGGGACAATGGTTTTTAAATAACTTTTGCCAACACAAGTGCAATATGCTCCTGTATCTAAGTTCACCTTTCCTTCTTGGTTATCAACCATAACAATACTAATACTTGATTTTCCAGCTGTGTATCCCATTCCTCTTGCAGGTTTGGTTCTATACATTTTGGCATCTTGTATGTTTGTCAGATTTGTGTCAGATGTTCCAACTTGTGGCAAGTTTGAGTTAACATCCAGTACTTCATAAATTATATCAATATTATTAATTTGTGCATTAATTATATTGATTTCATCACTTTCAGAGCTCTCTGACTCCTCTGTCTCTTTTTCAGAGTCAGATTCTTCTTCTTTGTCATTGTGGCTTTCTGTTTCCACAATTTCATTAATCTTTGCTTTTTTAAGGCAATTATTGGCTAAGTGTCCAATACCTCCACATTTATGGCATTTTCTTTGCTCATTATTGTTGGATGTATTGGGCTTAAAGGATTCTTTTGATTTATCTTTTTTGATAAATGGTTTATTTGGGCTTTTAATGTCCAATTTTTTCCAAGTCCTGCCAATTTTTGTCCTTGTCACTATATCTTCTAGTGCATTTATATACTCTTCTGTGGAGCATGGTTCTATACACCTGCTTCTTAGGGCATGTTCTAGTTCCCCTCCACATTTTTTAAGTATTTTCATATGCACCATTTTTTGTGACATTTCTGGGTACAGTGCATTAAGTCTTTCAACTTGTTTTAGGAACCAAGTTAAAGGTTTATCTTTCTCAGGGTCAAAGAAAGAGTTTTCAAATGCATTTTCTATCTTATACCTCCAGGCATCATTTGCCCACTTGGTGATTATTTCTTGTTTCCACCAAGACCAGGTATTTTTACCATTTGTTTGTCTTATGCCATAATACCATCTTTTTGCAGATTTCTCAAACAGTGAATGTAATCTTGCAGTGATTAATTCATCTGGTATGGCATAGTCTTCTTGTAACATGTCAATTGTTTTAATAAATGACATGTGGTCATATTCACCTTCTCCTGTGAATGTTGGCCATTCCTTTAATTGAGGTGCTTCCTTCATTAAGACTTGGTTATTGTCTTGATGACTCAAGTCTGTTATGAAAGGATTTGACAATTCCTCTTTTGTTTTAACAGGGCTTCTTATATGAGAAAATGGTGTTGATAACTTTGGCATATTTAAATTAGCCTCATTAATTTTATCCATTTTTTCAGTAATAAGCCTTATTTCACTTTGAATGTCATCTTTCAGATGCATTCTTGCTTCATCACTTTTTTCCACATGGTCCAAAAGTAATTTTTGGTGTGATGAAGTCTTTTCTTCAAATTTTTCTACAGAAATACTTAATTTATTTAATTTTTCTGTAAGATTGTCAATACTCACATCATAATTGATTGTCAAAGTCTTATCTTTGATATCTTTTATGTATTTATACAATTCTTGTTGTCCTTGTATTAATTTTTGAGTATTGTCAATTAAATTCTTTGGTTTATTATTTTCAACAATAAACTTAATGTTGTCAATTTCTTTTTTGTTTTGCACAACAATTTTTGTTAAAGAAGATAAATTGTTATTTATTTCTTGTAGTGATAATAAACTGTCTTTAATTTCTTTTAGAGGTAATATACTATTTTTAATTTCTGTTAAAGTATTTACAACATCTTTAGACAAGGTTATTTCTTTGGGAAATGAGGTTGTCTCATTCTTTGCTCTTCCTTGTCCTTGAATTCCATCAAGGTTCTGGCCATGTTGAAAACATTGTCCATGGCATCCTTTTGGATTTTTGGGATTCTGTAGCTTGGGGAATATGGTTTCCTCCAATGCTTTTTCTTGTTCTTTTTCCCTTCTTGGGGAAGTGGGTTGGCTTGAGGCTTGCTGGTAGAAGCTACTGGGGCTTCTTCCTTGGTTGCCTCCTTCTTTTTGGCATGATAATCCTTGATTTTTTTGATTTGAGGTTTGGATGACAGTGGATTCCATCCATTGGAGTATCTCACTATCTCCTCCTCTTTGAGGAACTTTTTCAGGATGTGCCAGGAGTTCATCACTCCTTGGTGTATTTGAGGCAGCATTTCCCAGTCTTTGTCCTTGTATACTGTGTAATACTGCTTGTACTGGCTCATGTAGATGTCTATCTGAGCCCTCTGAATGTGATTTGTACCTGTTTGAGTTACTCATACTTAGTTCCAATTCAGGCTCAGATATCATGGGCATTTCTGGGACTTGCCTTTGGGATAAGGCACTTCCTTGTGTGGATTCTGTTCCACTGGGGATATTGCCCTTTCTTTTCCCTTTTGAGGGATCAATTCTACTTCTGAGTCCAGCTCCATCTGATTGGATGGAGTATTGGGAACCTCTTCTGGTAGTCATAATTAAAGAATAAGAAAAAATAAAAGTATTTTTAGAATAAAATTCTTTTATGGCAATTTAAAAAGAGGTGCTCACCTTCAGAGTCTTGAATGGTGGGCCCTGGAAAGTCTAATTTCTTAGCTTTCTTTCTTTTGGTGATAACTGGTGTAGGAGAACTTTGACAAGTTTCTTCCACCAATCTCTCAACAGTAGCTTGGTTGTCTTCTGTTGGGTTATCTTCAAACACTAAAAAAGACAAATAAATATAAGTCTTTTTATAATAAGTGTTATTTTTGGCAAGATATGGCAATTTTCCACGTAGAAATTGCTTTTATATCTTAAAAAAAATGAAATAAATAAAGAAATGAATAAAAATGAATAAAAATAACTTTTTTTTATTGGTTTTTAATATTTTTTAATATTTTTTATGTATATTTTTATTTTTAAAGGATAAAATAAAAAATGAATATGATTCTTATAAAATTAAATTATAATAAAAATTATTTTTAATTTATAAATTATCTTTTTTAATCACTAGAGTCACTTAAAGAAAGTTCTTGCAAGTCTAAGGATGTGAAAAACCACGTGTAAGACAGTACAATTGCTTTCCAAATGCCTCAATAGCTTTTAAAATCAATAAAATATAAAATTATTATATAATTTTATGATTATAAATATAATTTATTATTGGATAAACCCAAATAGAATCTTTTTAAAGGTCTTTTAAGTAAATATCACGGCCAGGCCCCCAAATGTAAGGTTTGACTATGAAACAATAAGTAAAAATTACTAATTTATTACTTATTGTACTCTGAATGTCCTTATAAAATGAATAAATAAGATTAAAATAATAATAATAAGAAATATTATTATTATGGCGTAAAATTATTATATTATTAAATAAATATAATAATATAATTAATATTATATAAAAATATAATATTATAAATAATATATTAATACAAAATAATTAATATATTATAAAGCTCTTTATTATTGTTACCAACAAAGAATAAAGGCGTAAAAAATTGTTTTTTATAAATAAAAAACAATTGATAACAATAATATTACTAATATTAAAGTTATATTTTAATATAAATACTATTTATATTAAATAAGAATTATTAAAAGTAATAATAAGAGAGAAATTATTATAATAAGATGAAATAACCTACTTTTAACACTTGAAATAATAATTTTGAGATATTTTACGCCAAAAGAATATAATACAACTTTTTCAAATTGTATTTACAATAAAAAATAAAGAAAATTACTAAAATTCTTGATTTTACGTGGAAATGAGTTTATAGAGAGATTTATAACAAAAACAATTAAAAAATTGATTTAATCACGTAAAAATAGTGATTAATATTAAGATGATCTTTGGTCTTTAATAATATAAGAGTTTTATATATAAAGAATAAAGAAATTACCTTTTATTTAATTGATTTAATGTTTTTGATGCGTCTGAGGGGAAAACAGAGTAAAAAGAGCTCTATTTATAGTAAATACCTCCCTCCTAGAGTCCAACAGGCTTCTAGTAGACGTGTACTGATCATATCCACTGGAATTGATCAATATTTTAAGGTTTGAGGGTGATTACATCATGATCAAACCATCTTACATCATTATTGCACCATTATTTAAAGTTATCACTGTAACTTTAAGTTTGATGACATCAGAGGCTTGGCAGAACCCCAGATTTCGTGGATTTTATTAGTTTTAATCATAAACTAATAGTATTCACCAATTTTATCACTCTTAAGACTGTTAAACTTAATTTAAGGTTACAGTATGTGATCATAACAGCTCAATTTAAGCTCAAGCTTTGATCCTCAATAACTTTTAAGGTTTTCACGCTACAGCAATTCAGAGAGTGAATTCTGATAGCCTGACATAACCTTATTATGCTGCCAAGAGCTTTTCATTACATCATCAAAACTCTAATTTTGATGATTTTTCTTGTAACTCATCTTTTCTGTCGAAATTCAATATTTTAAACTTCAAACCTTGATTTCAGGGGGTTATACCCTGAATTTAATAAGAAAATTACATCATTCTTCACGAATGAACTAGGAGAATCCAACTGTATACTTTTTTTTAAGTTTGGACTACTTTCACAACAAAGTGGTCAACAGCTCTGTTGATTTTTATCAATATTTCCTCATAAGTCTTAACCTTGTTTATAATTTGCAAAATAAAGTTCATATCTGTGTTCTTACAGTAATTACGTGGTAACTTTATTTTTGGTTCATCATTCTAGCATGTATAGTTTAGAAGATATTAGCTATGATCACTGAATATTTGCGTTGACCAAAAAAGTGCATATATTCAGGATAATTCCTTAAGTATTGATTTTGAGAATTAGCTTATTAATTGTTTTATGTGTGGATTTTTATGGGGAATCCACTGGTACAATTTATTACACATGTTGTTTCATTGGTTTCTGAGATAAATAGGATTTTATGGTTTTTATAAGGTATTATACCTTATAATTCATTAAATATTGACTTTACAGATATGCCATAAAAATGGTATATGTGTATTTTTCCATGAGGAATCCAATGGTATAATTTATTTCACATGTTCATCCATTGGTTTTTAAGTTAAACCAATTTTAGTACCAATTTATGGTATTTTTTGTATATTTGAGTAATTATTTTTAGTGTATAATTATTCTAATTAATTTTAATATAATTATATTAAAGGTATAATTATTCTGAGTATTTTTTGTGACCTTATTGGGTATGTGGTCATATCTCAAAGGCTCACATTTCTTCTTTCTTCATTGATATATTGATCTTGAAAATCTTCATTATCATTACTGTAATCCTGGATAAGTTTTCCATTTCTATCATTATTTTCTATCCAGTTCTCATTTTGTGTTGAGGTCTGATATTGCCTTGCCAAATGGGCTTGCAAACTTGGACATATCTTCTTGTTCTGAGTAATCCAAAAATATTCCCTTTCTTCCTTGGTCTTCTTCTTCTTTTTACTACTTTCTGTTGTTTTCTTTCTTTCTTTCTGTATTCCTTCTAGCCACTTTACATGCTGAACTGAGCATTGATAATCTTTATCAGTAATTTTGTAAAGTTCCAGGTTGCAATTTTCATTCCTCAAAGGCTGCCAATTGGTATAGCCTTCCCAGGGAAATTGGTCTTCTGTAAGTAAAATTCCTTCTGCTTCAAGTTCTTCAATATTTGTTTGTTCTAAGACAGTTTCTTCATCCTGTTTCTGTTGTCTGTTACTGATTTCTTCATTTTTGCTCATATGACTTTCCTTGGCTTTGTCCAAAGAAAAGTAATTTATTTCCAAATTAAAATTGGTATTTTCTTTATCAGAGTGATGGTGTGGGGTAGGTGAGTCTTCCTTTTTGGAATTGGCTGAATGATTTATAGAATTTGACCTATACATTTCCTTTTGCTCTGTTTTGTCTTCCATAAGATCTTCTGTGTTTATTGGGTAAGTGAATTCTTTATGAATGTCCATTTCCTTTCTATTTTCACCTTGACAAAATATGTCAGAATTGTTATTTTGAATTTTGGTTTCTGTTACTTTATGATCTTTTGTAGTTGACATGGGTGATTCTTTCAGGTTGATTGACTTTTCCTCTTGTTGGTTGAAGCTGGGATTTTCAGTTTTCTGTTCAAGTCCTTCCTCTTTTGAAAGCTTGGTAAGCTCAGTATATCCCAGATTTCCCTCAATACCTGCTACAGGAGGGTCAAATGTATTTTCATTGACTTTTGTGTTTTCTCTATTTTGTACTGAATTTTGATTTAGATATTCTGGGTCCAAGGAGGGTAGGTACTTCATATTCTTAACTGTTTCTTCCTTTGTAATACCACTGATTAGTGTTGAGGGCTGTGCCCTTGGATCAATTTCAGGTGTTGAGCTTTGTTTTGGTTTATGTCTAATAATCTCCTTGTCCTTCCTAATTAGTTTGGATATTGATTTGACTAATTTCTTGGGTGATAATCTGCTTTTGAGGAATTTCTTCTTAGTAACTAGAATATAATCAGGGTCTCTGTGAGTGATTCCAGGTATCTCTTGCATAATGAATTCCCCTTGACTAATTGTGTTGGATTCTGTTTTTATGACCCCCTGTCCTTCTGTTATTATGGAGTCTTGATGGATAGTCTTGATTGAGCTTTCATTTTTTATGGTATTTTGTTTCTCTAAGTCCAAAATTCCTGTGAGGGTTTTAGGTGAAGTCTTATTTTCTACATGTGTGTTGGCCAAAGTTGGAATTTCTTGAGGTGACTCTTTATTTTTGGAAAATTTGATATCACTTCCTATATTCCCAGAACTTTCCTTATCTTCTGTATCAACTGAGGCTAATTCCACTTTTATTTCCCTTTCATATTCAGATTCCATTATTTCTTTTTCCTTGAGTACTTGGTGAGGATGTTCTTCTGAAATTTCCTGATTGTTGGAGCTTGGTTCTTTTCCTACTGATAATTTTTTCCAATCTTCCAATTTGGAAACTGCACATGTTTCCATGCCTGCTGGTGGATTTTCTCTTCACCCTACTTTCTGTGGTGAACAAATTGGTAAGCAAAGTCTTCTTCCATCAGGCTCTATATAACTGAATATTTCCCCTTTTTGTTGAGAAAAGTCTAATCTGATGTTATTGTCTGCAAGGAAGGGTCTTCCCAATACTGTATGCACTGCTCCTCTTGCTACAAAAAGGTGTATATTTCTTTCTTCCCCAGTGACTAAGGTAATTGGGGTAAATTCTGCTAATCCAACTATTGAAGTACAATGACCACCAATTCCTCTTAAATTCATGTTGAGACATCTTGTGGTGAGTCCTGCTTTTATTGCTGAATCTTCTGGTATTATGTTCAATTCTGATCCTGTGTCTACTAATGCCATTATTTCATGTCCTTCTTCCCCTAAGTACACTTGCATAAATCCCAATGGACAGGCATAATGTAGTTTGGGCTGTTCATAATCTCCTAAATGATGGTTTATGAGCTTGGTTTGAATTTCTTTTGTGTCAAGTGAGTTAATTGAGTTTCTTTCTTCTGTTGTCAAAGTTTTAAGCTGGTTGATAACTTTGGGTGACATGATAAGAACTTGTTCTAAGGTGAGATTTATTTTCTGGTCCAAAACCTTTTTGATAATTTGGCTCATAACTTCTTGAAATTCTGTGTGTTCTTGCTTGACATTCTTGTTTTTAACAGTATTTTGAGTCAATTCTTGCTTCTTTCCAGAATCCTGTTTTTCTTTAACTTCTGGGCTAACTTCTTCCTCTTTGAACTCTTGAGGTTTCTTGAATTTAGTAGGAATAATTGTTTTTTCCACTGTACCCTCTTCATCTTCAATATAGGCTCCAGGTATGTTTGGTTTCTTTTTTGGTGGTGTTTCCATTATTTTTGGTAGTGACTTTGTTGGTTCTTGACTTGGATGCTCATTTCTAGAGGATCTTTGTTTGGTGTTTCTCAATCCATAATTATTGAGAAATGGATCATTTGCTGATGATATAGTTGGTGGCTGCCAGCTACCCCAATCTTCAATTTTGGCTATAGCTGTTGCAATGTCATTTTTCTTTACTTGTATTATGTTTACTTCTTTTGGTTGGTGTGTTGGTTCTTTAGCTTCATTTTCTTTCCTTTTCTTGGTAAGTTCTTCTTGTTCTTTTGCAAATTCTTCCACTAACTTCCTTGGTGATATTTTTCCATCTGTTGGTACTCTTTGCCAATTGGGAAATAAAAATCCACCTCCTTGTCTGCTGACCCATTTTCTATTTTGGTCCTCAAAGAGGTAGTTGCATCTATTCACTGAATGTCCTTCCTCCAAACAGTAATAACATTTTACATAGGGTTTTTGTATGTTTTGTGCTGGTGTATAAGGAATATGCCTTTGTGAAAAAGGTGGTAAGTTGTCTTTTGGGTACCTTGATTGATTTTCCTGCTTGAGTACCTGACCTGTTTTACTTTGAGGTAATACTGCTTCTGTCAGTTCTTTAATTTGCTTAATAAAGTCTTTTATTTCCTTCTTTTCTTCTTGATCCTGAATCCTGGGTCTTTGTTGTTCTTTAATTTTATTATTAAGCTCCTTTAGTTGATTTAAGGCATTTTCCATGGTGTCATCTTCAAATTGTACTTTCTTTGCTTTTGGCTGATTTAATCCATAATGGGAGGTTGTGTCTTCAGCTCTGTCCCTTGATATGATCACAGTTTCTAGCTCTTGCTCAATATAGCTCTTCAATACTTTCATTTCTGGTACAATATATCCACCATCCCTTGCTTGGATCATTACCTTATCTCTTCTCATTTCCTTAATTATTGAGGTCCTAATTTCTGTTGAAAGACTGGCATAGAGCTCTTCATTATGCTCAACTTACCTTCTAATGTATCCATATTTATACAGATAATTTGTGATCTTTTCATATTCTCCAATAAATCTCTTGTATTCAGCTAGGTTTCTAATTCCTCCTTCTCTTTTGGTATTATTGAAAAGCTTCTCCAAAGATTCTGGTCTATATCTTCTGTCTGGCTCTACTCTTCCCCATTCTGTAGTAAGTTCTTCTTTGAGTTTTGTCCAGTTCTTCTCTTCATAACCTTGCATTGCTTCAATTTTCTCCTTAACTTCTTCAGATGCTGACATAAAAATAACTTGTCTTGCTATATCTTCTCCACTAGCTCCTTCAATTTCAGCTGCTGCTTCCACTCTTTTTATGAATTTTTCTACTTCATTACCATCAAAAACAAGATTATAATCTTTAGCTCTTATCTTAACAATAGGAGATGTTACCTTAGGAATTTCCTTTTGTAATGGACTTGGATGGTTTGGTGTAGTTAAAAATACTTTCTTTGGGATACTCTGTTATCTTTGTTCTGTTACTGGAGTAGAGGTTGCTCTAGGTCCAGGTGTAGGTGATATTGGTGAGTCTTCAGGCCTAACATGCCTTGGTAATGTTTGTTCACTTGGACTGGCTCCAGGTGTGTAAGATGTTTGTTCCCTTCTTTTTCCTTTCTTTTTACTTTGTGTTAATAATAAATCTTGCATTTGCTTCATAAGACTTTGGATCTGTACTGTTTGATCTTCCTCTTCACTTTCTTCTGCATACTGTCCTTCTACAGTATCTTCAGGTAATGGTGGTAATTCAGATGTTGATTGTTGATTCATTTCTACTTGATAAACTGATCCTTTGAATTCTTTTGTACTTCTCTTGTTTTTTCTTTCTTCTTAAATTAACTTGAAGAAAAATCTCCTTAATTCTTCCTTTTCCTTCTGTTCTGTTCTTGGTCTTGAAATGAGTAAATCAATATCCTGAGGTGTTTGATTTTCTGGTGTTCCTTCTTTTACTGGATAATAAAAATGGTATGATTGATTTGAGGATTTTGATGGTGATGATGATTTGGAATGGGATTTGTTTCCAGATTCCAGATTGTATGAGAGTGTTGATGGTTTATTCTTGATAATGATAATTATTTTTGTGAGTTATGTTGATTTGATTATCTTTTTTCTTGATTATTGACTGATTGTTGAATGTTGAAGTTGAACTGCCACTGTTGGGACACCAGATGTGGAACTCCTTTTGGTGTGGGATTGGATAAGGCAGTCCTTGAGGGGGAAATCACAGGTAAACAGTTTTGAATTGCTGAAATAATCCTGTAACCAAGGGTGCTAATGGTGTTTTAGCTGCCCCTCTGAATATACTAAACAATCTCCCTACAGAGCGCACAAATCAATATTTAAGATTGTGGCTTTACAACTGGAGAAGACTTTTCAGAAGTCTCTATCAGACCTATTCAATAATCAGGTAAGTAACTTATAAGTTAAAACAGTATAAAATATAATTTTCAAATAATAATATGAGATGATTTTAAGGGTAAACCTTAATAGTATAAGGGTAGGGTTTTTTATATATAATAATATATAGTTGTAAGGTTGGTTTTTAATATTAAGATATAATAAGACTATTTTTCCTTTATAATGTAAAGGTTATGGTGATAAACTCAATATTTTGAGTATTATTGATAGTATTATAATTATAAGACTAATAGTTTAAACATAGGGTGGATTAATAATATTAAGTAGACCTTCTGTTAACTACTATTAATTAGAAATCACTATGAATTAAACTTATAAGTCTATAATACTTTAATAAAATAACTAGATTATCCTACTAGTAAGGGATATAATTATTCTCCTTCTTGGTATATAATTATTTGCATGAGGAAAGAGGAGAAAAATGAGGGAGAGAGGACCTCTATTTATATTCTTTGGGCTCTCCATAGAGGCACTCAAAAACAAGGGACTTAGAATTTTTCACTTCTTTTGGCTGGGATAATTCTTTATAGTGGTGAGATATCATTTGTTTGGTTGATTGCACCATTAATATGTATGATTATGTAAGCTGAGATGTTTTTGCTGGTGAAGAATTTTGAGCTGGTGTCATTTGATCAAGATATTGCACCATATGTTTGGTATATTGCACCATTTCTGAAGCTTTATTTATATTTTGATTAAACTTTAATACTATTTTGCACAGCCTTGAGGAATTTTAGCTGGTGAGTAATTTTGAGATGGTGTCATTTCTTCAAGGTATTGCACCATTTGTTTGGTTTGTTGCACAATTTTTGGTGGTATGAGATGATTTTGTACAGCTATTGCACCATAGGTCTGTGCACTGTTTGAGCTGTAGGTTGAGAATGCTGTGTATTGTGGGGATTCTATTTGTCCTGTATGAGTTTCTTCTTTTCTTTATCTAACTTAATTCTGCTTTTAATTCATATTTACTAGCTTATAAGGTGGCTGTGCTTGTGTTTCCACAGATATGCTGTGTAATTTAAGGTTTTTGATGGATTTTCCTTGCATAAATTGATTGCTTTCTCTTTCTTTCTCTCTTGTGACTGTTGATTGATACAGTTTTAATTTATTCCTTATTGAACTGTCCTCAGTTTAATAACTGCATTGCTGAGGAATCCAATGGTTGAGCAGAGCTTGGGTAACTTGAGTGTTACACTACCCCTTTCACTGGTAACTTTAACATTCTTGCTAGTTTGTCTTTCTCTTTTCCTTATTTTATTGTTATTCTTGTAACCAAATGGTCCATTCTTCCAGGATTTGATTATGTGATTATACATTTTGATGAATTTAAATCCATTTTATTGCTGAATTCCTCTATTATAGTTGATTGATTATTTATTTTTCTTTGTTATTTCTTCAATTTATAGCCTTATAAATGAAATTTCACTTGAAACTGGGCCAATAAGGTATGGAATACCACACTACCTCCCGTGGGCCGTGATTCATGGTCCATGGTCCGCAGGCCAATTAGGCCCCTTTTGGCGTAATCCAATGAGGCCAAAAGGGGGCAGCCAGGTGGGTCACCAATCCCTTGGACCCAAAATTGGCCAAAGACCCTCTGGACACCAATTTGGCCATAAATCCCGTAGGACCCATTTTTGGCCATGGACCACCATGGACCAATATCCCAGCCATGGCCTCTGGCAACCACCAGAGGCCACCAGATCAGCTCAGTCAGCCTTCCCCTCAACTTATGGGGAATTCTTTCCATTCCTTCATGCCATTCGTACTTGAGGTTGCAGGCATGGTGCATATATGGTATTATATACCATTATGCACCATTTTTGCTCAGAAATCCAATGGTGACGTTTTCAGGACCCATTTCCATCTCTCCATATCAAGGTCTCAAAATCCAAGGCCTATTTCAAAGGAGGATTATTTAACTCATCAGTCTGACAAGTTATGGCGGCAATCAGAAGACTCTTCAAGGATCCCAACCACCTGTACCTGCAGGAGTTGGGTTGGTACATTATTCAGGATTATTAAAAAGGGGCAATTCTCAAGAGGTATTACATAAATTCAATAAGTTGTCAAGGCATCAAGTATTTCAATACTCCTTGGACAACTCAATTCATTTGTACAGGCCTCATTCAATCAACCTGTATGGCCTAGACCCAATTGGGCCATTTCGCATTCCACTGTGTGAATTCCATCACACAGTTCAAATTTCAAGATGGCAAGAACTGTATTTCCTGATTCAGACAATAAAGTCAATTGATTCACCTTCCAGGATCAGTCTTTCAGTTTTTCACATATACTGGCCACCTTTCAGCACCTGGCGACTTTTTCCCCAGTTAATTAATATATTGGATTTATTTTTATCTATATTTTCTTTTACCTTATTAAAGTTAATACTGATAATATTAAGTCAGTCATTAGCACCCTTTTTCTTTTTCTTCCTTGCCTGTCAGTGGATATTGGTGGTCATATCCTTTGCTAATTCCATTCCTTTTCTGGAAGGTTGAAACAGTGAATTGAGGATCCACTTGGTTGGCTTCTTGGCCTTTGGCTTCTTATTCTTTTCTTTTATCTTTGGCATACTTGTATTTTCCATTCTTCTTCTTTAAAGAAATTAAATCTTTATTATTCCTTTATCTTTTGGAGCGCTCCAAGTGAGTTTTTGATTCCTGAGTGCCAGGCCCTCTTGCTTCCATAAGAGCCCCTGTGACATGAAGCCAATCAGTTACAAAAGAACAAGGATCAGTAAATGGATCCCAAACTGACAAATTATGCAATTCTGAAGCTGATAATACTATTTTACCTTAAAACAGAGCTGAAACTGCCACAAGAAACCTCAGTGGACATATACAAAGCCAGCCAGAAGGCCTAAAACAATTCATTTAACCTCAAAGAGTACCAGATCCTTGAAGATCTGTAGAAAAACTGGATTAATTCTTACCTGACTGTGAGAAAATTCTTGGGAAATCCCAACACTTTTAAGTTACTCAATGGATGGGATTCATTTATGGAAAAGAAAAACATGATTCTTTTGATAGCAAAATGAAGGGAAAAACCCCCTCCGCCACCCAAGAAAGTGCCAAAGACAGCCCTAGTGGCCAGAAGCAGAAATTCCAACATGAAAAATCTTCCACAAGCTCAGAACAAGGGCAAAGGCAAAGCATCAGATACAAATCCTTACAGCCAGGGCTACAGAATCCCAAAGATTCATCAGGATTCCATGGAAAATGTATTTCAGATGGCCAGAACAATGATGGAATTGTAGAAAAAGGAGGAAGCCAGACTAAAATATTAGAAATTATTTTTGATATTCTAGATGGCATTCCAAACTTTTATATAACTATAAATGATGTGAAAAGTCATATTTTTGATAAAAATTCATCAATTTTTAACAATTTTAAGAAAAATGAATTAAGTCTGAGCCAAATAAATGTGACAATTATGTCTTTTAAAAAAGTTTTAAGAAAAATTAAAGTTTCCAATCATGAAAATTAATTTGGAAATAAGTTAAATTAACAATCTTTCATTATTAAATAATTAACAGACAAATATTCTCATTTCAATATTTATGATATAATTGAAACAAGAATAAGACAAGCCATAAATATTATCAAAGAAGATAATTAGAAATTACTTGATGATATTTCAAATTCATTTACTGAAGTAAAGACATAGTTTTTTGATACCTCACAACAAGGAATATCAAATTTAACAATGAAATTGAATCAAGTCAATTCTCATAATACTAGACAGGAAGAATTATGGCAAAAATTAACAAATAAGGAATATATGTATAAATTTGAAGTAATAAATTTAATAAGAAGATTCCAACATGATTTCAGAAATTCTCAAAGGTGTAACAACATTAAAATGAATGATATTGAAAAATTAATGAACACCTTACCTAGAATTTCTAAACCTCTGAATCAAAATGAGGGTTCAGGAATTCCCAATCCACAAGTATTGGAGGTTGAAAATTCACAGCTAAAAAATGAATTTTCCACTTCTTTTCATAACTTGTAACCATAAATGGGACAAGAACTCTTGAAAGAAGTACCAAAACTTAACAGTGGTGAAGGAGATTATGACCCTATGTAATTCATCAGAGGTATTTACATGATTAAATAAGATTTTGAATTACCTGAAATATTGGTAACAGCAATGTTTGACACCTTGTTTACCATATCAGCCCACAGATGGTATATAAAATTGAGACAGGCACATGGACACCAAAGTTGGACTTGGTGGAAAACCCAAATTATCAACAAATGGGCCAATTATTCTTGGAGTTTCAAAGTTGGAACATTCTTTTAATATTCTAAATTTAATGCTGACAAAGACAAAGCTTTACCATGGCTTTGCCAACAAAAAGATAGATTAACAGCATTATATCCTGACATGTCAGAATTTATGATTCACAGAAAAATTCTAAGACAATGTGGAGGTGGCTTAGAGCATTCTGTAAAAAGAAGGACTACTGAACAATCTTCAGAAGAAGATATTATTAATATATTGAAAGAAGTAACCACCAGAACCAGGATTGGTTCTAGTAGGGTGAATTTCAAAACAAGGTTTAATACACCTTTGAAAGATTTTGTGGACAAAAATCCCAAAGAAAATTCTAATAATATTAAGTATAAATCTAAAGATATAATCAGGAAGTGCCATATTTGCCAAAGCACCACACATGTAGCTAATACATGTCCCAACAAGGGGAAAAGAAATGAAATTGACATTGAAAAGGAACCTGATGTTGAAAAGGATGATTTAATTGAAGATAATTCAGATGATGAAGCATCAATATTTTCTAAATCTTCAAAAGATATAGAAAATACCAATTCTACTTTTGACATAATATAATCTCATTCCTGCCTGCCACAATTAATAAATGGTCAACTTGATTTATCAAAAATTCAAGATGCTCAACTAATGAAAATCAAACTAAACAGGGTAAAAGGTTATACATCTGGTAAATCCTGTATAACAGAAGTGGTAATTGAAAACAAACCCACTAAGATCTTACTTGAGCCAGGAGCCCTCTGCTTTTGTGTTGGAAAATATTTTCTTAAGACTTTTGTACCAAATTTTGAAGATCAATTATTTCCAATTGATGGCATAAAATTTAACAGTGCAAGTAATCCCATGAAAGCATTGGGAATATTTGAAACTACTGTCATATTTCCACATATAAAGGGGAATTTAAAAATAACTTTTGAATTTGTTGTTATGGAAAACTGCTCTAGTACCCATTTTATATTGTGTAATGTTTACTTAATCATTTATGGCATAGATTTACATAAAAATAAAGACAGATAATTTACTATTGGGGACAATAAGTGTCAAAAATTTTGCTTTTGACCATTTAAAAGAAAAATTACAGTAAAAAAATTATCACAAGTCAAATTAGAGTTAGAAAATTTCAAGTCTGAACAGTTAAGTGAAGCTGAAATCAGTCTTCATCTCACTGATAAACAAGAAAATGAACTTTATTCCCTTTTATATGAACACAAAGAACCCTTTGCATCAGATCAAGAGCCACTGGGAGAAATTTCTGGTCATGAGGTTGACATTATTCTTAATATTGAAAGACCTTACCCACCACTCTTGAGAAGACCTGCATATCCAGAGTCCTAAATCAAGAGAAGCTCTGTAAATCCATATGAAAGAACTTCTAGACCTTGGGGTAATAAGAAAGGTTGGCCACAATTAGGAGGTAGAAAAAATACACCAGTCATAGTGGCATTCCATAATGGAAAATCTAAAATTGTTGGGGAATTTAGAGCTCTGAATACTTACACTGTTCCAGACAGGTACCCAATCCCTAAAATCCAAATTTACCTTACCCAAATATCTCAAGAAGTGTATATAAGCACCATGGATTCCCTTAAGGGATTTCATCAAAATGTGGTGACACCAAGGGCAAGAAAATACTTGAGAATTCTTGTTTATTGTGGAGTGTATGAATATTTAAGGATGCCTTTTGGTATCAAGAATGCACCTTCAAACTTACAAAGAATGATTAATGAAATCTTTCCTGAAGAAATTTTAGAAGGATTGTTGATAATTTAAATTTATGATATTATTGTCTGTTCCAAGACCTGGGAAGAACATATATAAAGGTTATCCAGAGTTTTGAATGAAATTCAATCTGTAAACATGAATTTTTTTTTAAAGGAATTTCATTTTGGATTTAAAGAACTCAAATCACTGAAACATGTAGTATCTTGTTTATCCCTTTCGATTGACAAAAACAAAGTTGCAGAAGTGCTACTGAAACCTATGCCTCAGAACAAAAAATAAATTCAATAATTTTTTGGGTTTTCAGGATATTAAAAGCAGAATATTCAAGATTTTGCATCCATAGCAAGACCTCTTTATAAATTATGTTACAAAAACACAGTATTTGAAATGACTGGTGACAGATTAAAAGCCTTTAAATCTTTAAGACAAGCCTTGACCACTGCTCCAATTTTACTGATTCCAGACTTTAAGCTTCCCTTTAAGATTTATACTTATGCATCAGGGGATGGGCTAGGTGCTGCACTATATCAAGTCCAGATTATAAATGATAAACCTGTGGAAGGACCCACATGTTTCATATCCAGGCAAATAAAAACAACTGAAGCTAGTTATGGGGCAAGTCAAATGGAGTGTTTATGCCTTGTCTGGTCCTTAGAAAAACTCAATTAATTCCTATAAGGATGTGTTTTTGAAGTGATAACAAATTGTACCTCTGTTAAATCACTTTTAAACATGAAAACACCCAACAGGCATATGCTCAGATGCCATACAGGAGTATAGGGGTAATATGAATATTGTTCACAAAGATAGAAATATTCATAAAAATGCAGATGCACTGAGCAGATGGCCATTACCAAATAATATTGATAATCCTGCTTATGTGCCAGAAGGAGCTTCCCCACAGATCCCAATAGAAGGAATTAGTATTACAGATCTGAAAACAACATTATTTTAGGAAGTAAAAAACAGCTAAACTAAAGATAAGAATTATAGAATCCTATGCCAATTAATTACCAAAGAATGTAAAGAGAACTTTTTGATACATGCCTTAGATGGAATATGGAAGAAATGATATGATGAAGGAATATTTCACTTACTGTATGGTATAATTTACCACAGAACTAAGCATACATTTGTAATGACAGTTGTGGAAAGGTCCTTAATAAATCTTTTACTTAAAGAATTCCATGACAGCCCCTTCTCAGGACATCTGCCTGAGGACAAGACAAGAGAAACGTTAAAGACCTGTATATGGTTGCCAATGAGGAAGAAAGATTTTTCAGAGTATTTCGAAGCCTGTGACATATGTCAAAAGGAAAATAAATCCACTGGAGAAAGACTTGGAAATATGATCAAAATCCAAGAACCCAGAAAACCTTGGGAAATTGTCCATATGGATTGGGTAACTGGCCTACCACCAGTGGATGAAAGACGTTATAATGCATTCCTAGTGATTGTTGACAGATTTAGTAAGACTCCAATCTCTCTACCATTTCACATAGATGATACAGCCATGGATACAGCTCTTCTAATATAGAATAGAGTAATATCATGGACTGGAATATTCACAAATATCATTAGTGAAAGAGATCTTCACCAATTGTTTGAAACAAAGTTGTCCTTCTCTACAGCCTACCACCCACAAACTACTGGACTGGCTGAAAGAATTATCCAAACCTTGGAAGATATGGTAAGAAGACTTTGTGCATATGGCCTTGAATTTGAAGATTGTTATGGGTTCACCCATAATTTGTGTACTCTCTTACCAGCACTGGAATTGGCATATAAAACATCCATGCATGCCAGTACCAATTAAACTCCTACTATTCTAGAGAAGGGATGGAATCCCAAATTACCCCAAGATTCATTAAGGAAGGATTTGGTTGAAATACATCCCACATATAGTAGCTTCAAAGGAATGCTAGAAAGATCTAGAAATTATGAAATAAGGTGTATGGAGGACTCATTTGCATATGCCAAAGACAAATGGGACAAATCACATGCCACTCCAGATTTCAAAGTGGGAGATTTAGTACTTGTATCCACCACTAACTTCAATGAAATCAAAGGATGTAAAAAGCTCAAAGACTCCTTTTCAGGGTCTTTTGTTATTAAAGCCCTCCATGGAGAAAATTCAATTGAAGTAGAATTATCTGAGGAACTTAGCAATAAGCATCCTACATTTCTAGTAAGCTTGATAAAACCATATAAATATAGTGATTCCAAAATGAATCTTGAGAAATTATATCAATAGTTCATGATGAAAATGAAACAAATTAATGAATTTTTGAGGATAATCAATCAATAAATCAAATTAAATGATAAAATATCAGGTTCAATCACTTTCTTGAAGTCAAAATGAAATTTATGTCAAATCAATCAATCAAAAAGAAAACTCATATCAAAATATTGCTATGAATCAAAATTCTTGGAGAATAAGTCAAAATGAACCTTGATGAATGAAGATTGTGAATGAAATGTATTTTGTAACCAATATGAAACTCAAAATTAACATATGACCTGAATTGAAATTGAGTGGAATAAAAATGACTAAGAAATGGTCAGCCAAACAATTTTAAGAGAAAAGAAAATTTTTGAAAAAGATTGAAGAAAATTATAAGGATAAAATCAGTTTTAAAGAGTGAAATAGTTATTTAAAGCTGAGATAGTTGAAGAAAATTAATTGAGATAATAATAGTGTCATAATTGATGAATGAATTATTGGAAATTGAAAATAAAAAAAATAAAGAATGGAAGAATCAATTATGAGTTAATTAATTCAATTTCACAGGTTATTTTGTGAATAAAAAGAGTTTCAAGGCACTCAGGAATTGGGAAAGCACTTGGAAGACTCCCAAGAATAAAATGAAGAAGAAAGAGTATAATTATTTAGCAAGAATAATTCCAGTACAAAAATGAGATTCAAAATAAGAAAGAAAGTCAAATGGCCAAAAAAACCAATCAAGTCCTTTATTCACTGTTTCAACCTTTCAGAAAGAAAAAAGGCATTATTAAATGATATGACTACAAATATCCACTGAAAGATGAGAAATGAGGTTCAAATGACTGACTGAATGATATCAGTATTCACTATCAAGATTAAAGAACATAAAAGATAAAATAAGTCCTATTAGATTAACTAACTGAGGGAAAGCCCCCCAGGGTTGAAATATAGGCTGGTATATATTACAAGCTTAGAGATTGACTCCTTCAGGCTGACAACTGGTCTGTATTGAATCCTTAATGCTATATTTATTTTTTGATGAAATGTACACCTGGCCCAATTGGGAAATTAATTGGGTTGCATGATCCTCCCAGGGTCTATGGTTAAAATACAGGCATCTATGAAACAAGACTTTATTGAAATAAATGTGGTTTCTATTGTGGATTGATGTAGAATTGACACTTGACAGCTTACTTGAAATTGCCTCTTGATTATCCCTTGACAAGAACACTGCATGTATTCCCTTGGGGGAATACTGCATAATTTAAAAGAGCCAATACCTGATGATTGGTGAAATTGGTATGGAAGAAAACACTTAGATTGATCCTTGATTAATCCTATTAAAGATATTATTCCATAAGGGCTGAAAAGTATTTTAAAATTTGAAGTATGGCCCCCTTGATTTGGTCACCATTTGATTTCTGGTGAAAAAAGATGCATAATGGTGTATAACAAAATTTATGGCACTTCTGGTTGTTGAAACAAGAAAGGGGCTCAAAGTATTCTTGAGTATGTCCTTGAAAAATATTGGAAGAATTTTGGTTTGGTGCATTCATAGTCTGGCTTGTGTTTTTGGCCAAAAAAGGTCTTTAAAGGTTAAAAACTGTATCTGGTAAAAAAGGCAATAATCTAGAAATTAAGCTCCAAATGGACTAATATGGCCATTTGGTCATATTTCCCATTTTTTATGGTAAATTGTCACAGGGGCTCTAGTGGAAAACAAGAGTGTCCTGGCACTGAGCAATCAGGGAACTCACTTGGAAGACTCCAAAGAATAAAGAAAATAAAATAAAAGAATTGATTTCCACTAATAAATATTCAGGTACCAAGATGAGATAGAATAAGAGGAAAGAGAAGCCAAATGGCCAAAGAGCCAACCAAGTAAGTAATTAATCACTGTTTCAACCTGCCAAACTGAACAATGGAACTAGTAAGGATATGACCACCAAATATTCATTGAAAGGAAAAGAAAGAAGAGAAAGAGGTGCTAAATGACTGACTTGATAATATCAGTATTCACTTAAAAGAATGAAAAGAAAATAAATATAAAATGAAATCAAAAGATATTAATTAACTGTGGGAAAAACTCCCCAGGGTCAAAAGAAGCTGGTATATGTGAAAAGTTGAGAGCTTGACTCCTTCAGGCTGACAGCTGGTCTGTATTGAATCCTTGAAGCTGTACTTGACAGCTTGATGAAGTGTATACATTTCAAAATTGGGGAATGAACTGGGTTGAATGAAATTCCCATGGTGTATGAATGAAATACAGGTCTTGATGAATCCAGACTGTATTGAATGAATGTGGTTGCCAAGGTGGATTGATGGAGCACTGACCCTTGGCAAATTTTTTTGTAACTTCCTCTTGAATATCCCTTGAGAATTTAATTCCAGTATTCCCTTGGAGGAATACTGTGAATGAGAATAATCAATGATTGCTTGATGGGGTCACTGGTATTTGAGATTGACACTTGTCCTTGAGCCTTGATGAATCCTCTGGATGACATAATGCCTTGATGACCTGATAAGAAATTGAAATAACCATTTGATATTGGAACCATTGGATTTCTGGTGAAAAAATATGCATAATGGTGTATAACACCATTTATGGCACTTTTGGTTATTGGAGGGTGAAAGTGGCCAAAGATCTTTTGGATTGATGCCAGGAGGATAAGAGTGAAAAATGGGTTTGAGTGGCTCCAAAGGTGAAGAAGTGTATTTTAGGTGATTTGGCCATTTTTGGGTTTGTGGCCAAATACAGCTTATACATCCTTAAAGCTTTATTTGTGCAAAGTGTGCAAAAAATGCGCAAAATGTGCAGAAATGGGCAAAATGCCCAAATCTTGCAATTAAGCCCCAAATGGCCTAATATTGTCATTTGGGCCTATTTCCCATATTACATACAAAAATGGCCTAAAATGACTAATACAGCAAAAATGTGCAAATCTGTATTTTAAGCTTAAAAAGCCAAATACAGGCTTTTGGGCTGTATTTTCCCTGTTGACTGGAAAATACAAAAGACTTCCCAAAAGCAAAACCTGGCCAGGAAAGGCCTGATGATGATGAAGGGGCCAAGTTGGGCCCAGATGGTTAAATGACCATAAAAGGCCAAAAAATATGAAATGGCCAATTTGGCCAATGCTTATGAATATGGCCAAATTTCCATAAATTGTGTATGGCATTTATCTGCCATATTGAGGTCCAAGAGGGTGAATTTTGATGGTTTTGATAGAAAATGGCATATTATAGAAAAACTCAAAAAACTGTATTTCAAGCTTAAAAAGCATAATACAGAATTTTGGCCTGTATTTCCCCTGTTGACTAGTAAATTCTCAAAAGCAGAAGATTGGCCATGAATGGCTGATGATGGTGAAGGCCAAAAAAGTGAAAGTGGCTATTTTGGCCAGAAAATGATGGATATATCCAAAGTTCCATAAATTGTATATGGAATTGATATTCCATAAAATGGTCCAAGGGGGTCATTTTCCATGGTTGGAAAAATTCCATAACTCTTATACCAGCATCAAGTTTACCAATATCAAATCAACATTTCAGTTTATAATGAAATGAATCAATTTTGGAATTAGCATTTTAAATAAGAAAATTAACTATCAAATATTGACACAGGTCAAATATATGGAGAAGTCCAAATTATTCTTCACAATTCTAATAATAAACAAATTATTCGGTTGAATATACTTTACATATATGTTAAAATTTAGAAGGGAAAGTCATAAAATTATCATACAAAACACTGTACATATGTAAATTTACTGGTATCAACACAATAAGGTAATGAATAGCTACAAGAGGAATATTTACAACTTAATTTTACAGAAATTAAAAACAGAAGCTTACATTGTACAGCTACAAGTTTTATACAAGAACATACAAACCCATAAATGCAGTACAGCTCCAGATTAATAAAATACCCCCTCATACATATTTTCATGCAGGTGACCTTCAAGATAAACTGTATAATATCACACAACTTGAAAATAAAAACACATAAAAAAATACAATTTTTAAAATTCTCTCCACCCTATTGCATCATAAATGTCAAGTTTATTCAAGTCAGAGGAGAAAAACTATATAAAGCTATATTCAGATTTGGAACTGCATTATCTCTGTATTTTACCCAAATTAATTCAATAAAAGAAATAACTCAAGCCCATGAAATAAAATTAAAATAAATCTTCCAAGAAGAGGTGTTTACTTAGTAATGATAGAAAATTTTAAATGATGCCTTTCTAAAAGTAAAAAACCTGAAAAAGATTCTCAAGTATGTGTATCTAAGTTTAAATTATTACTAAAATAAAAATAGATTTTGAAATCAATATCTTCCCCAACTTTGTTAAAATTCAATGGTAGTGCACTCAATGGAAAATTCTGTATTTTCTCCAGCTTGTTCAAAAAGGAAAAATGTTACCAGATAATTTATCTCAAGAAGATAATATGACTAAAAGATATTTCAAAGACCAAGAGATTTACTTTACCCACCTGAATTTTATAAAAGAAACAACTCAAACCTATTAAATAAAATTAAAATTGATTTTCCAAGAAAGTTTTGCTTAGTAATAACAGAACATTTTAAATGATTCCATCTTAGAATAAAACCATCAGAAAAATTCAAATTATTAGTAAAATAAACAGAAACATTGAAAACAATAATTTCCCCATATTTGTATAAAATTAATGGAAGTGCACTTAACAAAAAATCATGTGTTTTTTCCACTTTCTCCACTTCCAAGAAAACCATCACCAGATAAATTTTACCAATGATATCATATAACTGTAAATCATTACACTGGCCAGAAACTGTATTTTCTCCACTTTTTCCCCAAAGAGAAACTCTCACTAGCCAAATCATCTCAATGAAATACTATTATTTTGATAAGAAATTTCCCACTAGCAAAACTCTCTCAGAAAACAAGGAGCAAAGTAACCAAATCACCCTCTCATTGGTCAGAAGTGATAGAATTCCAAGTTAATACCCAAAACCCTCAAAGGTGGATGTTATTTCTCAATATTATTGGTAATAAACTTGGTATACATGTCATGTTTCTACACAAAAATATATTAATTTCTAGCTACAAGATCTTACCACTATATTTCATAAGTCCCTTGTTTTTGGAAAGGGATTTGAAGACTCAAAAGGTATAAATAGAGGTTCTCTATCCATAATTTTTTCAATGATCCTGAAGCAAGTTCCCACCTTTCAGGATCACAGCCATCTATGAAGGAAAAGTATTTCTGAATTAGTATTAGTGTTTTAGTCATGAAAAGCTCAGTAGCCTTGCTAAGTCTCTTAGAATTACTAAAGAACAGTGGTATAGCTGTAGTCAAATATTAGTAGCCTTTCTAAGAAGCTCAGTATTATTTGAAAAGGTATCATTCATGTTGAATTACTATTTAAGATAATTTAAGAATTATCATTATCATTGAAATACATTAGTCTTACTAACAGTATTAGTATTTAAAAAATCATTATAATTACAATAAAAATAACCCAAAAACTCATTTACCTTGATAAATCTCTATTTCCTTATTCTGAATATCTTATTATTCTTAGTGAATTTATATTTCAAAAATCTTAAGCTTTACTTCATTTTAAAAAGGGATATTCTTACGAAAAGAAACTTATTAGTCTTCATTTTATTCAAAATTATATTGTTATATCAGAGTTTTTACCATAGTGTTATTGATAGATATTATTTAGATACTAATGATAGGTATTCTATATTTTTCAAAGCCACAGATATTATTTCATTTTGTGATTATCTGTATTCGGACTATTCTGTATTATCTCAAGGTGAAACCAAGGATTCTGGAACCCATGGTTATTGGATAATCATTAAATTCAAAATAGACTTACCAATAATTTCCCCCTCAAGGTACTCCCTTATTTAAGCCCACACCAAAGGGATTAACAAAGAAACTGTGAATTTGTATCCTCATTTTTTCATATTTATGAGTTAATAATACTATAGCTTAAAAATTTATATAAAAAATAATATTTTTTATGTTCACTTAGTGGATATGGATGGGATGGAAAAGGCAATTTATCAATGGAGATAACCAATTCTGGGGAAGCCTCAAATGAACTCATCTAAAGGCAGGCTAAAGGCAATTATTAGGTGTTGAATTCCCCAAATATGAGCTTTTCCAGAGGTTCTTTGGTGGTATGTTTTCTACTGGAGAAATTTCCCAATAAATTCCTGACATTTAAATCCTGGATTCAACACCAGTCATTCATCACTAAATTTAATTTAATCATTCTGGAGTCTTTTATAATGACCAAGTTTCTCACCCCTCAGGATTTCCAATCCCCTTGAACTTTGAGCTCCAGTGCCTTGGAATACATTGTAAGATCCAAGGCACAATCACCTTTTTTATCGAAGAAAGATTACACATTTAGGGCTCTAGAATACTTTTTCACAAACATATAAAGATTAATTCAGAATCCCAAACATTCATCTTGAGTGGAATCACATTTTGATGACCCAAAGGTTAACCTCCTTCAAGATTTTGAAAAATTTGAAAAGTAGGTTGTTGAATAATGATGAGAATTCTACAAAATAATTTCAAAAAAAAAAAATTGAGACTTTTTCATTATTTAGATACAAATTTTATGTGGATCTGAAGAAAAATTTAGATAATCAAGTAAAATTCTAGCAAAAATTAGCTGTTATAAAATGATGTATTGTTTTTCCAAATGTGCTATGATTAGGGCCATTAATTTATTTCAGTTTTATATTCTGAAAATTGATTTCTTTGTGCTGTCATAACATCATTATCAATACCCCTTTATTGTTGTAACCACCTTCTTTATTGGTCATATTTCCAGGAGGTATGATTTCATCTTCTACCTCATGTAGTGGCTGAGGGGAGTACTTGTGTATATTATTCTAAAAACATGCAATGGCAAGAATAAATTTTTTTTACACTGGAGCTCAATATTGGGGTGGTCTTCTCAGAAATTCAAACTTAATCTTAATCACCCCAATGACCTTTTCTAAAAAATTCTGAAATGAGGTGTGCCTTGAGCTGAAAAATTCTGCCTTTGTACTAGGCCTGAAAGTGATATTATGTTAAAAAAGAAAATCTTCTTATATTATCAATAAGTGTGAACCTTACCTCACCCCAGCCCATGACTTCTCATTTAAAGGTTATTAAATTCCAAAAATATGGTGTCAGAAAGCCCCTTGATAAGGGATAACCAGAATCTGATAGGTGATACCTATTTGGTGGTATGCAGGAATTTCTTTCCAAGAAATGTTCAAGGACCTTTGAATAATGTTTACTACCCTCCTACCCCACACACATTTACATAATTGGAAGGTAAAAATTGACTTCCACAATTACATTTTGAGAAGTCATGCCCTTCCAGCTCTACTAGGTTTCTGGCTCATTGATTGGAACCTTTTCTGGGATTAAATTTCCATCTACTTCCCCAAAACAAAATTGAAGCTTATGATATGTGAAATTATTAATTATTTCTATAAGAACCAATAGACCATATGGATGGATTACATATACTTGGTAAATTATACACAAGGTATTCAATTTTCATTGAAAGTATTTGAAGACTGTTTGTTGGCCACTTTGAAAATTATTGCCACTTTTTCTGTTTGAATTCCCATTTTTAATTATGTATAATAAGTGTATCATCTGCTCCTGTTAAAAGATGTATTTCTTATCTCACAATAACCCCCCTGTGACTATTTCATGTACTAGTCATCGAAATAAAGCTCTAGATATTCAAAGAACCTGTATAAATCTCTCTTGGGGACTTTCCAGGAGATCTCCCACATATTAATTCCCAGGTTGTAATCAAGGATGGAATGGGGCTGTACAAAGAAAAAGATAGCAATATGGAAATATAATGTGGTTTTTATTGGTGTCAGTAATTTGCAAGTTCTTGATCAAATGTAAATGCATTTACTTTATTGCTAAAGTGTGTGACACCACTGATCTTGTGAAACAAGATTTCCAAAATTTACTTATTTTGAAAAATTTATCCCAATACAATAAAAAAGATTATTCAAAAAAATCAAAGCTACTTATTCCAAAAACACTGGAGGACAGATCCTAAGGCTTTTCAATCTAAAAAAAATCAATAATTGATTTTTTTTAAGATTAGTGTAAAGTAGATAAGTGACAGCAATGTCAGTTGCCACTAGAACTCTAGAAATTTCTAGAAGAAAACAGAACCTGGGTAAAAAACCCGATTTGTAAATACTATTTAAGATTATGAAAACCAGGAAATAAAACAATAAGATGGAGTGAATTAGCTCATTATGAAAAAACTCTTTAAATCCAAATAAAATCTCAACAGGTTAAAAGCCGGCTTCTGATTGTAGTTAACTAGATATCTTACTGTGTGAATGCCACTGCGTAGTGGTAGATTTTTTTCGTCAAACGAGTCTGATTCTTCTGATAGTGATTCTATCGAGGAACAAATCCTTCCTCTCTCTAATCCTCCCGTACAGTCTGCTCCAAGTACTACTGTTCCTATTGATACAATGGCGTCTACCACACCTATTAAAAAAGATCAACCCAATATTTTTGGTTTTGATCCTTCTTCTCCTGCTTTTATGTCATTTTTAACAAATCCGTCGAAATTCATTTCTCATGTGCCTAAATTAAAACCTGATGGTTCAAACTTTTCTGAGTGGATTAAAGCTCTAGATAATATTTTTATGTACATTTTTAATGTCATGCTATTTACCAACAATCCTGAAAATTTTGAGTCTGTACCTCAAGCTAGGGGTGCTTTGCGTTTTTTTATTCAACAGACCATTGCATCGGAGTTATCAGAGATGATTCAAAATGAATTCTCTCCTAAATTAGCATTCATTGAACTACAAAATAATTTTGAAAAATCGACAAGACTAATGCAACTTGATATTGTCAATGATCTTTTTGAAATGTACTCTTCGAAGCAAGTATTGAATTCCAATGATTGTTTTTCCAAACTGTTTACTTTATTTGAAAAATATAGGCATTTGGGTATTCCTTTATCTTCCGAATGGAAAGGTTTGATTGTTCAAGTGTTTGCTCCTATTTGGCATGGGATGACCAGAGCTTCATGGTTTAATTGCATATCCTCCAAGCTTGATTGCTCTAACAAGAATGATCCTTGTGATATATAGCGATTAGTCAATTCGTTCATGGTTTTTATGGGACAAGCTGATCAACAGACAGGTTCACAGTCTGTTATGAAGTTATTGCCGAAAAACCAAGTTCCAACAAAATCGAATAAAGTCACTGCGTTGTCAAGTACCATGTCAAATATCTTTATATCGTCTCCTTCAAGTCAAGGACTTAATCAGCAAATTAAATCATTGCGTATGCCATCAGCAAATGAAATCAAACAGGCTCAATTGAATATCAAATTAGGAAACAGGCAACTGTCTGAGTTGCTACAACAAAAGCATGGAGTGGAGTGTTGATATTGTAAACTGCAAGGTCTGTCTTTTCAAGGACACTGGGTTTCTACTTGTCCAGTGATCCAAGAAATATCAAAGCTTGAGAAAGCACCACCTCTGATGGGAGGTTTTGAGCCGGCAATACGTGCAGTTTCTGACGACAGAACTGCATGCATGGTTGACACCGGCTCTCAGGTGCACGTGAGTGGGAATTCCAATTTTTTTGTACAGAAGAAACCTTTGAAGCAGATGCTTGCATTGAGTTTGGCTTCTCCTTCTTTTAATGTTTATGTGACTCATAGGGGGACAGTGAAATTGCCCTTTGTCAGCTCTGTAATGAATAATGTGTTGTATTGTCAGGCAATATCAGGAACGCTTATATTGCTGGGACAGGTAGTTGAGGAGGGATTTGAACCAAGATTTGCTGGGCAAGATATGTGGGTATACAATCCACAGGGTGAATTGTACTTTTATGCTTGTTTTCACTACTGTGAACAAGATGACGTTTCACAGATTGCGTCGCGCTGACGTAATCTAGAACTGGCTGACTTTTATGTTCCGCTTCTCAAGGCCCCTTAGTTTCCACTTTTGTTTCCTGTCTTTCTTAATTTCATTAATTATTATTTTCATCGCCATTTTTTCTTTCTTAATTTTTATCTTTGGAGTCCATCAAAAAAACATCCATCTTCATCTCTTTTCCTCCAACATTTCAACTTGTCGCATCAAATACTCTTTATATCAGCTTTCCTTGCTTCCTCAAAACCTTACTAGATGGATTTTTGCACTTGTCCAAGCTGCAGAACACATACAAGCACAGATGAAAGCGGAATCAGCCGTCAAGGGCTTTTTGTAAGCCGCAGCACACGATGTCGACATTGGGAAAAATTGGCTTCCAAGACGGATGAAGTAGCTATATCCAATGATTTCCAAAAAAAAATCTTACCTCGTAAAAGATCTACAAGGATTGAAAAATCAGAAAGCAATGATGAACTCAACAATGTACTCTATCAAAATATAAACAACCAGTTGCAAGTTATATGTGAGATTCTGATTTCATTTAATCTCATCTGCTTTCAGATTTACTTATACGATTTTATTTTAGCTTTTGTACTGTACTTTATCATGTGGCTATACCTCACATGTGGACTAAGTAGACTAAATTGCCGAAAGGCCCGCGACATGATCGTCTCCCTAATCAATTTACTTTTACCTCAAAATGAAGAAACTTTGACGTTAGTGGCAGGGGTACCTCAAGACATTCAAACAATCATCAAGCATCTCAAACTCGATTTTCATTTAGAAAAGTATATATGCTGTCCAAAGTGCTACTCACTATATGATTTTGAACTAGGACCTGATGAATGCGGTTATCGACCAACCCCTAAAAGTAACCCCTGTGGCACTGAGTTATACCAAGTTTTCAAACGTCAGCCACTGCCTCAGATAAAATTTACTTCACCAAAACCTACCGTTGCTGCAACTCCTTATCGAAGTGGCCAAATTCGCTTATCACGCCAACCCCGTCTTCGAATCCCACATGCTAGCTTTATTACCCAACCCCTATCAGATTGGCTAGCTTGGTTCATTAACCTACCTGGAGTTGAAAACAATATTGAATCATGGGCTGATCGATTATCCTCGCAAGGCTCAAACATTGTTGTTGATGTTGCTCAAGGCACTGTCTGGGCACATCATTTCAAGAACAAGATCTCGATGATCTTAGAACTAGGATTCAGCCTTTTCATCGACTGGTTCAATCCAAAAGGCAACAAAATGGCTGGAAAGCAAGTTTCGATGGGAGTAATTTGTCTCAATTGTCTCAACCTTCCACCTCGGCTTAGATTCCAAACTCAATACACATATTTGGCTGGCATTATCCCCGCACCAAAGCAACCAGATATGATAACAATCAACAACATCTTGCAACCACTCATCGATGAGCTTTTGGTGCTCAATAGGGGGATCAAACTTACCACTCCAAAACACCAATCTGGGCGCAAGGTATCAGTGAAGGTGATATGTTTGATTGGTGATATTGTAGCTAACCATAAAGTTTCGGGGTTTATGTCACACTCAGCAAGGAACTTCTGTTCATGGTGCGAAATTAAGGATGATGAACGAAAAGATCTGGTATTAGGGAGGCTTCGTAATGGAAGAAACGTACTGAATGCGTCGTTTAAATGGAAATCAGCTGAATCAACAACCATCCAACAAAAACTGGCCAAACACAACGGAATACGATGGTCGGAGCTAAATCGCTTACCTTATTGGGACCCGGTAATGAATGTGGCACTAGGTGTAATGCACAATTGGTACGAGGGAGTACTCCAGCATCACTTTCGTTACCGTTGGGGTTTTGACAAAAGTGTGGTCCAAGGGCAAGCTGAACAATTTGATGAGCCAGAAAGTGAGTTTGATGAAATGGATATTGATGCTGAAGCAATGGAAGTGGATGATTGTGAAGAATTCGATAAAGATGGCGAGCAGTTTGTTTTATATCTTTCAGGTGAAGCAAAGCAAAAAATAAAAAAAAGAATGGGAGAGGTCGTGGTTCCAAAAGGGGTAAGTCGCATAACAGAACAGGTGGGTGATTCCAGTTATGGTAAATTGAAAGCAAGTGAGTGGCGGGTGCTGTTTGGGGTCTACATTCCATTGGTTGCGCTGGATTCTTTTTGGGAAGACGAACCACAAAATAATCTTCTCCTTATCAACACTGGGGCTCTTATTCAATGTACATCGATCATTGGAGCCAATCAAATTGCAAAAAACGACCAGGAAGAATTCGCTCACATGTATGGAATCTATCAGTTGACCTCGGCTCAGTTATTTCCAAGTCTCAAGGTAACTCCCAACCATCATTACTCGATGCATATTCCTGAGCAGCTAGCAAATTGGGGGCCATTGATGGGAATAGCGGAGTTTGGTGGGGAAAGGTTGGTTGGGGTTTTACAGAATTTTAAGTCAAACTCACGAAATGGTAAGGGATTGTTTTTTTTAGCTGTTGATAAAATGGCTGACCAAATTCAAGTTCAGGGGCAATGGAAGAAATGATAATAAGGAAGTTTGGTCAAATGCAGCGATTAGAGAAAGCAGTGGAGATGACGCAATCAGTACCCAAAGTTAAACAGAAATTGAAAGGGAATAAAAAGGAATTGGATGACAAGACATATGAGGTATTGCTCCGATACTTACAGAAAAAAAAGCCAAATTTAGTTGATTATCGCAATTTGACCACCGGCTTGCAAGAAATCGTCTTGAGGAATTACGTAACCGAACTCAAAGATGTGGAGTGGCATCTTGGACTACTCATATCAAAAACTCCCCCAAACAACGTTGTATACATGAAGAGAGATGAGGGTACCATTTGCTATGGCAAGGTGGCTCATGTGCTTGAGTTAGAGCAGGAAGAAGTCCTTAATTGTCAATTGGTGTATGTTCAATGGTTTGAACATGTGAAAGAGCGGGGCGAAGGGTTTGAAGCTGTAGGAAGGTATTTGTCAAGCTGGAACGTCGATAATCTCCTTTTATCCCAAAAATTCAGCTTTATTCCAATCACCGAGATCTCCGGCTTGGCTGCATATCGAGAGCTTCCAGCTTGGTCTTTAGGCTGCCACCATCGGAGTTTTGTCGTACGAAGGGTGGATAAACTGGTGGGCCTAGAGGGTGTGTCATGGTAATGGCTTGGAAATGGGGATTAACTGTATATATGGTAGGGTTCTATACAGGTGTGATTGTAAAGAGGTTTATAAGAATTTAAAATTTTATTTTAACGATGACAAAATTATTATTTTAAAAATAAAAAAAGTCATTATTTTAACATTAAAAAAGTTATGATTTGCACAATTACAAAGCCATTATTTTAAGAATAACAGATTTATTTTTTTAACAATTGCAAAGCTATTATTTTAAGAATAACAAAGTTATTATGTTAATAATAACAAATTTATTATTTCAATAATGAGGAAGGAATTTTTTTAATAATAACAAAATGATTTTTTGAATAATAACAAAGGTATGATTTTGAGAGTAACAAAGTTATTGTTTGAATAAGAACAAAGTTATTAATTTAATAATAACAAAGCCATTATCTTAATAATATCAAAGTTATTATTTACACAATAAAAAAGGCATTATTTTACCAATAAAAAAGTTATTATTTTACCCATGACAAAGCTATTATGTTCAGAATCACAAATTTAGCTTTTTAACAATCACAAAGCTAATATCTTAATAATACGCAAGTCATTATTCTAATAATACCAAATTTTTGATTTGAATAGTAACAAAGGGATGATTTTAATAAGAACAAAGCTAATGTCTTAATAATGACAGAGTTATTATTAAAATAATAACTTTGTTATTATTTGAATAATAACATTATTTTAATAATAACTTTGTTATCATTTACATAAGAACAAAGTTATTATTAAAATAATAACAAAGTTATGATTTACATAATAACAAAGTTATTATGTAAATATTAAAAAAGTTAATACTTTAATCATAAAACTGTTATTATTTTAATAATAACAAAGTGATCATTTACATAATAGCAAAGTTATTATTTACAGAATAACAAAGTGATTATTTTAATAATAACAAAGTTATTATTTACAGAATAAGAAAATTATTATTTCAATAATAAAAACTTGGTTTTCATTTACATAATAACCAAGTTACTATTTACATAATAACAAAGTTATTATTTCAATAATAACAAAGGTATTATTTCAATAATAACAAAGGTATTATGTAAATGAAATGTTATTATTTAAATAATAACAACTTTGTTTTCATTTACATAATAGCTTTGTTACTATTGAAATAATACCTTTGTTATTATTGAAATAATCACTTTGTTATTATTAAAATAATAACTTGGATATGATTTTAATAACAACTTTGTTATTATGTAAATAATAACATTGTGATTATTAATACCAAATTTTTTATTTGAAGAATAACAAAGTGATCATTTACATAATAACCAAGTTATTATTAAAATAATATCAAAGTGATTATCTTAATAATAACAAAGTTATGATTTAAATAATAACAAAGGTATTATTTCTATAATAAGAGAGTTATTATGTAAATGAAAACAAAGTTGTTATTATTGAAATAATAATTTTCTTATTATGTAAATAATAACTTTGTTATTATTAAAATAATCACTTTGTTATTCTGTAAATAATAACTTTGTTATTATGTAAATAATAACTTTGTTATTATTTAAATGATCACATTGTTATTATTTACAGAATAACAATGTTATGATTAAAATATTAACTTTGTTATTATTTACATAATAACTTTGCTATTATGTAGATCATAACTTTGTTATTATTAAAATCAAAACCATGTTATGATTAAAATATTAACTTTGTTATTATTAAAATAATCACGTTGTTATTATGTAAATATTCAATTTGTTATTATGAAATAATAACATTGTTATTATTAAAATAATCACTTTGTTATTATGTAAATAATCACTTTGTTAGTATCAAAAGAATAACATTGTTATTATTAATACCAACTTCTTTATTTGAAGAATGGCAAAGTTATTATTTTAATAATAACAAACTTTGTTATTATTAAAATAATAGCTTTGTAAAGAATTTGGTATTAATAATAGCAATGTTATTCTTTTAATACTAACAAAGTTATTATTTTAATAATAACTTTGTTATTATTTTAATAATAACTTTGTTGTTATTAAAGTAATAACTAATACCTTTGTTATTATTTAAATAATAACTTTGTTATTATTAAAATAATCACTTTGTTGTTATTAAAATCATAACTTTGTTATTATTAAAGTAATAACTTTGATATTAAGTAAATAATAACTTTGTTATCATTAAAATAATAACATTGTTATTATTAATACCAAATTTTTTATTTGAAGAATAACAAAGGGAGTATTTTAATAATCACAAAGTTATTATCTTAATAATACCAGAGTTATCATTTTAAGAATAAAAATTTTCTTTTTTAAATAATAACATTGTTATTATTTTAATCATAACAAAGGTATTATTTTAATAATAACCAATTTATGATTTCAACTTTTTCCCATGTGTTTTCAAATGAAGAAGGACTTTCATATTTGTGTTGTCTAATCAAAACATATTTTTAACTGCAAGGTCCCAGAGAAATGCATTCAACAAGCTTTGCTTAGATAAAATTTCATTTGCCAAGCAAAATTACATGTTCAGGATTGGATGCAGATTCCAAATGGGGTTAACAATGGGATTATCATTAACAATGCATTTTTATAGTGTGATGAACATGGACAATATACCATGTGTTTCAATATGATTCTTGTCATTACAAGTGTGTGTGTAACTAAACAAACATGTTTATCAACATTAAACTTACCATAAATCCACACTTTGTCTCCCATTGGGCTTACCTTAACCTCAGCCCAACTGTCAATTTGAACCAATTAACAAATGGATTATAGGAAATTCTCCCACTCAACTTCATTTTTACTGCAGACATATTTTTTTTATTCAAATAACCATATGCTTAAATTGAGACTAGGTTTCTTTCTTTCCTCAACTGAACAATTTCTCCACATTGAATTGACCATACAATAGTCATTAAGTCACACGTCTTGGAACCAATCAACCCAAGCGATGAGTTTGAACAAATGATCACGCATATGTAATTGGCCTTGCATGAAACTCTTGTATAATATTTATGTACACTACATGCCCACGGCCCTCTAAGAAAACCCATATAAAAGACTATTTACAATTTTTTTTTATATTTATTTTTATTTAATAAAATTTATAATCATGTATACTTTACTATATCAGGCGTCAAAATACATACCAACAATTTTCGAGTAAGAACCACCTACACCCCGTTCGATCAATTCATGTTTCTACATATCATAGGGTGCTCCATTTTTCCACTTGAAAAAAGCTTTTTCACATCAAAGCACACATTAGTTAAGCTCACCAAAACATTAAGAACATGAGCGACATCTCTCACTAATAGAACCAGCCATCTACCAACCTGCCCATTCATTTGAAAACCCAACATCTTTCGAGCCAGACGCAAAAGTAGAGGGTCCATCCGCGTCGTTCATTTCGGTATCCCTATCAAAAAAACTGGGGTCCTCTTCTAGCTCTTGCCCACTATTAGCATCGTCCATCTCTTCCTCTGATATATCAAGATCCTCCTCATCACTTTTGACTTCTGATGTTGAACTAGCACTACTTTCATCGTCGTCACCAACCTCAATCTCGTGGGATAAATCGTATGGAACAACAACGTCGTCCCAGTACTTTTGAGAAAAGTTCGCATCACTTAATCGTTCGTCTGGGTGTTGTTTTCCCCGAAGGGATCTTGATACATCAGGCAAGAATGCCACACTGAATGTGTCGGCAAATATAGTCTTTTCTCCTGCGGTTCGATCATTGAACCATGAAGCATCATAAAAGTTGATTGGGAGTCCCCTAGGCACCCTTTTGCATATTGACTCCATAGGTTCCGATGGCTCTTTGCGGATGCGCCTTTGCAATCGTTTGCCACTGTCCTGTTCAGCTTTGGAAATCTCTTCGTCAACTCTCTGCATGAAGCTAGTTGCCTGTTTTGATTGAAAATTCAAATGTTTGATTAAATAAATATTTTTCTTGCTATCGTACTCGTCGTCACTATGCGCATCTGTTTTTGCTAAAATCTTCAAGTATCGTTTGGGGAACCCATGAGAAACCCCAAAATGATAACGAGTATCTCTCAACTGTCAAACAAACAATATTAACAATGCGTGAAATTATGTGCAATTTATACTACTTATCAACTTACTCTTTTTCTAGCTCGCAAGATTGCTTTCCTTTCTTCATCTTTCTCAAACCTTCCAGTTTCGATTACCTCTCTTCTAAACCTTTGTGCCATGACCCAATGAACATAGTGGTTGTAAGATGCTTCAAGTAGATGAATACTGTTCAAAAATTTGAGATTAATATTCATGTATTCATAGGCTCCTGCAACAGCTATTTGACGAAACGATTGAATTGCACTAATTCGACACGCCTCGTTATAGAGCGTATCACTTGCATCGTTCAAGTCAGGGGCCCATCGGCGTATGCCAAGTTTTGCAAGCAACGTTTGAATATATCGAATATAAAAATCTTTCATGTTGATAATTCCTCGGCCCACTTTCTTCCTACCAGCTGTGGCACCTCTAAGTGTAATGATTTCGGCTTCTGGCAGCAATGGCATTGTTGTACTGCTTTCGATGACATCCTTGATTTCATAAGCAAAGGAAAACTTTTGATTGAATTCTCTGAGTAAGTCGTAATTAGGAGCAATGGGGACCGATCTTTGGTATATAAGGCCCCACAGTATTTTTATATGGACATAAAATGCCTCCTATCAGACCAAAAAATATCATTAGGCGGCTGAAACCTAATGCTCAGTTAAAAAACTCATCAGAAACTGACCTTGGTCTTGATAAACGCTTCTGGAACTTCAGCCATCTGAAGTTGATTTGGATGACGTTTAGGTGTGGTGGCTGGCAAAGGTGTAGAAACTGTTCGGCGACGGGTTAATTTTTTAGATTTCTTTCCCAAATTTGCTTTCTTGGTTGGTTTAGTTTGTAGCTCGAAGTCCTGTATTTTAGCTAATAAGGACTGAAAGGCTTTTTCTCTACTTTCAAGTTGAAGCTGAAGATCAGTAATTTGTTGAGATTGAGATTTCTTTGGCAAAGGTGTGTTTTGTGAGCGACGTCTATTTCTTGTGGGATTCATAGAAAAATTTGAGTAAAACAGCAATATAGATATATAGAAATGTGTGGTTATCTAGGGCAACAAAGTAGAGAAAGAGAAGAATCTGAATTAGAAGCAATGTGGAAGCAAAGACGTTAGCTATAAGATGTAAAAGAAGCGATAGTGATAGGAAAATTAAAAGATAATAAACCGTAAGATTAAAAATCGCACAGGCCAAGTAAATGATCAAAAATATGAAATGTGTGTTAATCGGCATGGAGGTTGCTGAGTGGGGTGAGAAAAGGGGTGAAGCAGAAGAATTCAAGTACTTAAATGTTGGTGAGGACCTTGGACAGTGTATGAAGAATCCATGGAAGTCCCATTCAACAAACAAATAAACGGGCATTAGTAAAAAGTCTAACACAGAATGATTGAAAGGTGTAATAACATCATTAATGAAAAAAGGAAAACATAGGACATAATTTTTGATCAAACAAACGGAAGATACTGTGCACTGGTACGATTTCAGCCAAGAAGAAATTATATGCCTGTGATAAGTTTCAGAAATAAGTAAATTTTCACATCCTGAAAGGAATAATCGAGAAATAAAATTTGGCTTACCTTTGTCCAAAAATTGATGGCCAAAATAAAGACATTTTTGTGCTTTGTGATGTTGATCATAGCGGTTGAGAAAGCGGGTTTTCATTACCTTATCCTTTGTTTCAAGCCATTAATTTCTTCGGGTGTGCTTCTACCTTCGGTCCTTTGTTTTGACTTCACTGTTCTTCCTTTGAATGTTGATTTCTATTAGTTAATACGCAGAGACACAAATTTAGTAAAAATATAAAATTGAGATTCACCCCCGAAGAATATTTTATTACCTATTAGTTAATACACAGAGACACAAATTTAGTAAAAATATAAAATTGAGATTCACCCCCACGGAAAAGTCCTTCCCTATCAGGGGTGAAATCTATATATACATTAATTACAAGTTAAGTGGTTTGTGTATTGCATATCCATTATTGATCTTTAACATTCTAGCACATTCCTCAATAATTTCTTCCGCCTTCTTTAGGTAAGTTTTCATGTATTTGAATCTCCTTGTTTCTTCTACGAATGTCGCGAGGTGGGTTTTTTTTTGTTTTTTTTTAATTTTTTAAAGTGCATTGTATTTTGAATTCCGCACTATGTTCGTGTTGAGTATAGGTGGTTAGGTTTCGGTGTCGTTGTTGTTTGACGTTGTGTTAGGGTCCGCACTCTCACACAACTTTAATCTGATATCGTTATCGCTGTAGTTTGCTGCAAGTTCAGTATGTTGTTGGTCTTCGGTATTATAGCGAGGTGGGGTAAAAAAAAATAAAAATGAAAAATAAAACTTTTAACACGCGCAAGAGACAAAAAGATTACGTCAGCGCGACGCAGTCCGCACTACGTCATCTATTTCACCGTAGTGTTTGCAGCGCAATCTTGGGTTATTTCACCTCCCAAGCTGAACATGAATCTAGAACTCAATGATCGAACAATGAATGATGTGAAACCTCCAGTAATTCAAGCTCTGAACATACCAAAATCTTTTGAATAGCATTGCCGGCTGGGGCATGCATCTGATAAAATTGTGAATTTTTTTTTAAAAAATTATGTTCCTGAATTTAATCTAAAAAATTGGTCACCCTTTGTGTGTGATCATTGTTTAATAGCTAAAAGTACAAGAAGAAATTTACCTGCTCATGATGATACTCCGAGAGAACAGCCCAGAGATCTTATGATGTCTGATGTGCTGGGCCCAATGCCACTACTTGATATCCACCAGAATAAGTATATTCTAGCTTTACAAGATCATAAGTTGACCTTTGTTTTTTGTTTTCCGATAAAAACAAGGGATCAGGTACCAAAGGTATTATTGGAAACGTTTTCTTTAATTCAATCGGTATTTGGAAAATCAGTAAAATTCCTAAGATTGGATAATGCAAAGGAATACATGGGGAAAACGTTTAGAATCAGCTTGACAAGCATGGGAACACAACAACTGTTTACTTGTCCATATACGCCAGAACAAAATGGCAAGGCGGAACACTTGAATAGGACATTGGGTGATGCTGCAAGGGCAATGATGAGAGCTTCAGGGCTGTCAAACTCATTTTGGTATTATGCTTATAAGTGTGCAGAATAAATTCACAATAGGATTCCAAATACTAGGACGGGGGAATTGACTCCTATTGAACTTTGGTGCGGTAGGAGACCTCAACCACAAAGAATTTTCCCTTTTGGAGCTAAAGCTGTGGTGCACATTCCCCATGAGAAACGAGGAAAGTTAGATGATAGGGGGAGGTTATTCCATTTGATAGGTTTTCAAGATGACAGCAGAGGTTTTTTTTTTGGGACAGTCAATTAAGGCAAGTGGTTAATTCTAATCAAGAAAGGTTCATTGATTTCAAACAATGTGATCAGTCGGAAAAAATGAAATTAACAAATTTAATAAACCATGTGGGTTTGCAACTTGGAAGTGAGAAGACAAGAGAGATATGCGATGAACAAGATAAACAAATAGACAAGATCATCACAAATCATGATTTGGAGATACCTTCAAGTTTGGAAGAAGCAAGGGGGTCAAGCTGGAAGGAATGGGAAATAGCAATACACAAAGAACTGAGTTCCTTTGATGAAATGGATGTCTGGACACCAGTCAAAAGGAAGAAAGACATGAAGGTAATCAAAAGCAAATTTGTTTTTGATTTGGAAAGGAAGGGACGACCGGAACGATTGATTCATAAAGCCCAATTAGTTGCTCGCGGCTTTTGTCAGAGATATGGGATAGACTGTGAGCATACCTATGCTCCAACCGCTTCTTTAACGTCATTGTGATTTTTACTAGCTTTGAGTTTGAAAAGAAAAATGGGAAATAGAAAGTTTTGATGTTTCTGTAGCATACTTACATAGCCCGCTAAAGGAAACAGTTTATGTCAAAGCACCAATTGAATTTAAATCTGAACTACAAGGAAAGGTGATGAAATTGAACGAGGTGATTTATGGATTAAAACAAGCAGGGTGTTGTTGGTGGCTCCATTTTTGATCTGTTATGGAGAAAATTGGTTTTTATGCTGAGGAGCTTGATCAATGTGTGTACAAATGTTCTAAGGGGGACAAAATCATATTTATCTGGATGAATTTGGATGATGGGGTGATTTTTTCTAACAATCAAGGTGAGATGAGGAGATTACGGCAAGAGCTAGCGACATTTCCAAGACTAAAATGGGAAGATGGTCTGTCGCAAATAGTGGGAATTGATGTATCATTTCAATCTAACAAAATCAAGTTATCTCAGTCACAATTTGCATGACAAATAGTAGAAAAATTTGAAAGGAAAGGTAATTTAGTATTATTGAAAACAAGTACTACATTACCACATGTACAATTACGGACCAGTACCACAAAACCACTTGAACAAAAATGGTATCAATCATTAATAGGTTCTTTGAATTATCTGGAACTGGGAACAAGACCCAATATTAGTTTTGCAGTAAATTACTTGGCTATATACTTGAATTCTCCTCAACAAGAACACTGGCAATTGCTTTGACATTTGATAGGATACGTTAAGTTTTCCATGGAATGGGATTTAACTTATACCCTCACAAATGATTCTTTAAACGTATGTACGGAGGTGAATTGGGGGGGAGAATTCCAGCGATCGAAAATGGGTTTAGTTCTCAGTCTATATGGATGTACAATAGAATGGGCCTCTAGGCGGCAAAAATTGGTAGCAACATCAACATGTGCGGCCGAATTAGTAGCAATGGGGATGACAACTGACTTACTTTCTTTTGTTATACAATTATTGAAATCAACGGGAACCTCAACTCCATGCCAATTGAAGTGTGATAACAAGGCAGCAGTGATGGTAATGGAGGGATTGAAGACCAGAATAAAGAGTTTGGAGCAACACGTTTATTCAATGAACGATTTGATTTGAAAATACAATATATTGATTGAATGGACCTCGACGGAAAATCAGCTGGCGGATATCTGTACAAAGTGTTTGGGACCAGTGAAACATAATGAAAGTTGCAGGAAATTGTTGGTAGGCAAATGAAATTGAGGGGGAGTGTAAAGTAGATAAGTGACATCAATGTCAGTCGCCACTAGAACTCTAGAAATTTCTAGAAGAAAACAGAACCCGGGTAAAAAACCCGATTTGTAAATACTATTTAAGATTATGAAAACCAAGAAATAAAACAATAAGATGGAGTGAATTAACTCATTATAAAAAAACTCTTTCAATCCGAATAAAATCTCAACAATTAGTTTCAATCAAAAAATTACTAATAATGAAAAAAAAATAAGATAGGTTTGAATTACAATTTTTGAAAAGAAAAAAAAACTAAATTTTACAAAATTGAAAATTGAATTAAATTAAGTTTAAATTTTAAAAAACTTCCTTTTTTGAAGATTTTTTTAATTTTAATTTTCATTTAATTAATTAAAAAGATTTTTTTTAATAATTTTATATTTATTTAATCAATTTATCATATTTTTTTTTTCTTAAAGGAAAATTTTTATCTTAATAATTAATAAATCAAATAAAGGATTGATTAATAATCCCTTTTAAATTAAAAATAACTAAAAATAGGGCTTTGGTAAAAAAAATGTAAGCCCTTACATTTTTTTGGCAAAAATTAGTAAAAACACATAAGAGTTTCCCTGGACCCATTTTAAATTAAAATCAAGCAAAAAAAACTTGAAAAAAGAACAAACAATGTAATTCTTGATTCCATAAAAGGAATTTATGATTCCATAAATCAATGGTTTGATTACATATATTAAATTTCTGATCACATATATGACACTTTTAATTCCATTTAGGGAATTGGGAAATTGTTTAAGCGATTTATTGCATTGTGAATGCCACTAATTCCACTAATGCTATCAATGAAATTGTTTATTCCACTAATTCTTCTGATGCCATAAATGACATTGTTAATGATGTTAATTCAATTAATGAAATTGTCAATTACACCAACCTCATGAATTACATTGTTAATTCCATTAATGTCACAAATGGAATTCTAAATTTACTTACAAACATGAAAAAAAAACTTTTTAGTCCTAAAATTGTCCCCCAAAAAAAGGAAAATCCTGAAAATATGGGCTTTTTCTTTTTTTTAATTTTAAAGATTCTCCTCTTCATTTTGAGAAAAAAAAAATGAAAATTCATAAGTGGGAATATTTTTAATGATTTTTTCAAAAAAAAAAGGCCAATTTGAAGAAATTCAACAAAAAAAAATGGAAAATTTTAGGAATCTTTATTATATCTCATTTCAAAAAGAATATGGAAAAAAATAAAAAAAATTCCTCAAAACTAATCCAGAGGAATTATTATTTTTATTTTTTTTGAAATATTGAGTCAATTATATGTTTTTTTCCATAAATTTGTAAAAACACATGAGGGATTATTTGTATCTCTACTTACAGCTTATATGCTTTTATCATTACCCTAAAAAAAATTGAAAATAATCCCTTATCATGAATTCAATATAAAAAAAACTTATTTTAATATATATATTTAATAATTCCATAATTATCTACCTATTTAAATAGTTTTCTTTTTTTAAAAAAAATAAAAATAAAAATAACCTTTGATTAATTAAATATCAAAAGGAGGTATAATAATGAATTTGATATATATATATATATATATATATATAATAGTCCCACTCAGAATTAACAAAAAAAAAACAAACCTTTCTTTAATTTGGTATTTTGACCCAAAAATCACTTTAAAAAAAAACCTGAATTTTTTGAATCAAAATTCCATTCATGATTTAATTTTGAATCATTAATTTTTTTTAAAAAAAAAAAAAAAATTCAAAGTGGGAATTTTCAAAAATCAATTTTTTTAGGTTTTGATTTTAAATATATTTGTCTCTTTTAAATTCAAAAATTTAAATAATTACTTAAAACTCATTTTTAGATTCATCTTCAATCTTACCATTCAAATAATTCAATCCAAATTTTCATAAGCTACAACAAGATTACCCTTAACAATATGAGGGATTTATGGAAAAATTACAAAAAAAATTATGAGAAAACAAAAGTTCCAGGTATTACTGATGAAGATTTAAAGAAAGGGATTTACACAATGATTCAGAATATGAAAACAATTTTCCCATGCTATTCAAAAAAAGATTAGCCCTTTGGTAATGAACCAAATATAAAACCAATAGAAACATGAAACTTCCCTTAGCTGGAAAAAAATGAGATTCTTGAGTAAAATGAATCATTTCTAAACAGAAATGTATGTCTTATATGTTTTGAAAACAAAATTCTTGAGATTGTGCTTATTAGAAAATCCATAAGTATTTGAAGGGCCATTAAACCAGAAAAACATTACCAAAATAAGTGGGCTTTAAACTTATTCATCCAGAATCCCTAATTATGACTTTATTCAAATGTATAAATTTTATTTGACCAAAGTAAGAGTGTCTCATTCAATTAATTCCCAAGGAATTTACAATCCTTTATTTTATGGATGAATCAGGTAAAAAATCATGCAGTATGAATTTCATATAAAATTTATTCAAGTATCACCATGGATATTAATAAGGAAACTGTAATAGAAGATTGTAAATTTGCTTCAGTACAGAAAGGAAGTATTTAAAAACCATCAAAAGAAATAATTAAAAGTGAATAAGTCAAAAAAATAACTCCAAAAATCAGGGGAAAATTAAAAGTGTAATCAAATGTTATACCCTGACATGCTTCAGTATTTATTGAACTACAAGAAGGTAATCAATGAAAAACTAATATTATTCATCTTTTATTTGAGCTTAATAATCCTCTTATATTAACATTTAGTATGAGTGATTCTGCCAAATTGGAATGGAAAAAACCAAGTTTCAAGAAGAAAAAGAATTTGAAAGAAAAATATCAAACAGGGTGAGATCATGAAGAAAATTAAAAATAATGATCAAATAGAAAAAAAAAAATAAAAATTTATTCGAAAGATTAAGTCATTTTAAAGTACTAATTATCAAGTTTCTTAAAATGAAAGTATTGATATATAAGTTTTTTTTTAATTTGTCTTAAAAAGTGAATAAGAAATTTTTTTAACAAAAAAAAAAAAAAAAAAAGGTAAAATTCAAAAGAGAAACTTTAAATGAAAATTTTATCTATAAAGGCCTCAATTGAAAAAAATATTAGTTTTTCTATTAATACTGAGATTATGAAATTTAAAAAAAAAAATCAACTATAGAAAGAGTAGTAATAAAGACAATTTTTTAATTATATTTTATCTTATTCAAACTCCTTTTAAATATTGAAAGATCTATAACACTTTTTTTTTTTAAAAAAAAAAAGACAAAAATCAATCAATTTTTTTTCAAAAAAAAGAAAAAATACAGAAAGATAAATATTAATATTTAAATAAAAATAAGATAATTATTTCTTTTTTCAATGAATATTAAACTGAACTTAATATTATTATTATTATTTTTTTTCTTAATTCAAATTGAAATAAAATTAAATTTAAA